>VSMD01013854.1:0-43980 GCA_008750895.1 Mirza zaza
ACTCGCCGTCTAAGCCGCAGGGAATCCCTGCGGAGAATCTGCAGAGGCTGGGACCAGCCGGCAAGTCCGCCGTGGGGCGGGCACTTCCAGCGCGCACCCGCAGTCTAAGCTGCTGGAACTCCTCGCAGGGGATCAGCGGAGGCTGGGACCCACTAGCAAGTCTGCCGCGGGACAGGAACTACCGGCGCACACCCGCAGACTAAGCTGCTGAAGCTCTTCGTGGAGTATCAGGGAAGGCTGGGACCCGCTGGCAAGATCCGCCGCGGGACAGGAGCTAAAACGCGCACCCAAAGTCTAAGCTGCTGGAACTCTTAGGGGAGTATCAGCGGAGGCTGGGACCCGCCGGCAAAATCCGCCGGGACGGGAACTAAAGCGCGCACCCAAAGTCTAAGCTGCTGGAACTCTTAGCGGAGTTTCAGCGGAGGCTGGGACCCGCCGGCAAAATCCGCCGCGGGACAGGAACTAAAACGCGCACCCAAAGTCTAGGCTGCTGGAGCTCTTAGCAGAGTATCAGTGGGGTCTGGGACCCGCCGCCGAGTTCTGCCACCGGACGAAAGCTGCCTGTGCGTCCCGCAGCGGCGGAACTTGGGTCACTGGGGATCCCAGGAGGTTCCCGGAGGATGGCTCTCCCTCCCCTCTTCCGCTCCCTCCCTTGCAGCGCTTGGGCCGCCGCCCGAGTCCACCCGGTTACTCAGTCAAATGAGCAATCTGTCTCACTTTTCTGTCCCTTCACAAGTGAGGCGTAAGCCTGTAGTGTTTATAGTTCTCCCAGCAATGGCGACCTTACACGGTGCCCTGGAGATTTCAAATTACTTTCCGCTCCTGCCTCCTCTCCAGCCTGCCTGCCCGTCCGTGTTATCTCTTCACGCTGTCTTCAGGCACTTCTCTGCTTGCGTGGGTGGGAGGTCGGTGAGGGAGAAGCTGTTCTCCTGTAGGAAGGAGCGCACAGCCATATGGCTGGCCGCTAAGCGCGGCCAGCTTAGACTCCAATCCGCGCAGTACCACTCGGATTTTCGGAACTTCACAGTAAATCCACTGAGTCACTTTCTTCCTTTTCCCGGCGCTGCTGCCCCTCGAAGCTTCCCTGTAGTTCCGTGAAGATGATCCTGTAGGAGAACTACCCGCTCGAGTGATTCAGGCTGCCTTCTTCACCTCCCACTCCAAGAGCAAAGAGCAAGGAGGTCATCCCTAGTCCACCATTTTTGACAATCTCCGGTATGTTTTCTATAAATGTAGTGCAGATAAAAGAGGTTTTTCCCTGCAGAGAATATTTTGATTTATGAAGAATATACAATCATGCATTGCTTAACAAAAGGGATGTGCTTCGAGAAATATGTTATTAGGTGATTTCATAGCTGTGTGAACATCATGAAGGGCAATTACGCAAACATAGATGGTATAACATATTACACAGCTAGGTTATATGATACTGCCTATTGCTCCTAGGCTACAAACCTATACAGCATATTACTATACTGAATATAGTAAGCAATTGGAACACAATTGTAAGTATTTGTATATTTAAACATATCTAAATACAGAAAAAGGCACAATAAAATATGCTATTATAATCTTATGGAGCACCATAACATGCATTGCCCATTGACATTGACATTATTACGTGGTGCATGATTGCAATGAGGCCATTCCTCAGTTCACTGTGCCTGACAAACAGCAGGTACTTATTATAATGTAGTTAAGTACATACAAATGTACCTAAAGAGAATTAAAGTCATTAGTCAATAATGTGTAAGTACATGTTCTTATTCAGGAAAAATTATTCTCCATTTAAATGTTGTAAATGTAAGATATAAAGTTCTCAGACCCTCATCAACAATATCAGACTCCTGAATATAAAGTTTGCTTAATATTTTACTGTATTTTATTTGGTACAATATAGAAAATTAATTGTTATAAATCAATAAAAATATAATTTTTCCAAAAATAAAGAACACCTAAAGAAGGAGATGCCTTTTCAGTTTTCAAAAGCAACATGTAGGAACTTAAAGACCCAAAATAAGATACTGAACCTAGTAAATTTCAGCTTAAACTTGTGATTCAAAACTAGCATTAAAGAATTAGAATTGCCTTATAAGTACAGCACAGGATGTCTAAGGAATAATAAAAAAAGAAATGTTTAATTGCCAATATGTTACAAACAAGTATCATTTTACTACTTTACAGTGTTGCCTTATTTTAACATCCTTATATAATTAGATGTTTTAAGAGCTTAATTGTTGATAGTGCTTCATCCTTTTATTTTAAATTATTGATGTGCACAGATCTGAAAATATATTTCTCAGAGAACTTGATTCTCCAAATGAATTCAATAGCTAACTTTACAGGATAAGGACCACTGTATGGATCCACAAAGATCAAAGAAGTGGAACACTGAAAACTTTAAACTGTCATCAGTTGTTCAAATTCAGACTATGCTTCATAGGCAAATAGGTACTAAGTCTCACATATCAGAGGCTTTCTTAAATGGCTTTGTGGTATTTTGTCTTATTTTGTACTCTAGCATTTTGTGTTATAAATCACCTCGATATTGCTAAGTCTATGGACAAAGCTGCACCTAAGAGAAAATTATAGTTCCTTGGAAGATATAGTCTGTAAGATGATTGCTTTCATATTTCAAAGAAATATACATTTCATTTAGTGCAACATTAATTCCAATTAAAGCAGTATTTATATAATATTTTTATGTTACTAATACATTGTAACAATGAAGTAATTATAACAATAGGATATATTAATTATTATTAAAGGAATTTTAATGTATTAAATGATACCTTCATTTTTTAAATCACTTGAAGTAGCATTTTCCTTTTCTATGGTAGTATAAGAATTAAATGAATATAATTATAATAATTATAATTGATCATACCAATCCTTTAGTTTCAAAGTTACTTACTTCATAATAGACTCTCTGTGACTATCATCTCTTCTTTTTATGACACATGTATATATATGTAATTTTAATCTGTTTCAGTGTTCAAAATATCAGACAAAAAGAAGCAAGAAATGTTAAAAAGTACATTTAATTGTAACGTAAGATAATCAACCAAATTTTTCAAATAATGTTTCTATTCTAGACTTATTTTTGACTAAAAATCTATTTATTTTCTAAAACTCTTGAAGTTAGTATTCATCAAATGTGCAGAGTATCCAGAGGCAGAGAAGCAGTCTAATCATGTAAACCTGAAAAATTGAGAGGAAAACCAATTTTCTCTACTCTTCTTGCATTGCTGGCTTTATTTAGTAAAGTAATACAATAACAAAATAAAGTATTTGGGCTTCCGGGGTATAAAGTCTAATAAATAATAATAAAAAT
This sequence comes from Mirza zaza, assembly GCA_008750895.1. Lineage (NCBI taxonomy): Eukaryota > Metazoa > Chordata > Mammalia > Primates > Cheirogaleidae > Mirza > Mirza zaza. The sequence goes on from VSMD01013854.1 coordinate 3,335, forward strand.
TTTTTAAATGGACATTTATTAAATTACAAAATGGCAAGTAAAAGAAATATATGAGATATTTTGCACTGTCAATTGAACAATATGTCTCTGTCCTGCTAATAATATAAAAGAAAGTTCTTTTAAAGCTACCAAGTAGTTGGCCAAGGAGTGAAATATTTTCAGAGCATATCTAATGAAAGTAGAAACTGAAAGGACATGGAAATCATTTGAAATGTCACTTGGAGGAATTTACTTTAGATAGAGTTTTGGTTTTATTTTTGCTCTTGCTTCTAAAAGAAAATATTTATATAGACTCCTTTGCAGTTTGCTTTTCTTATATAACAATATAGTATAAAAATTAATTAATCAATAACGGTTAATAGAAATCCTCTATATTTTCTCTTTTTTTTGCAGCTACATATTGCTCTCATCTAAGGATTTACCACAGTTTTTTTAAGCAGTCTCATTGGCATCTAGTTTGCTTCTAATCTTTTTGGAATTACAAATGGTGCTATAATAAGTATTTTCATATTTGTAGAAGTAATCTTCAGTGAAATTTCTAAGTCAAATGTAAACAAATTCATATTTTGTTCAATATAGCCAAATTTTCTTTCATAACATGAATCTTGAGATTGCCTGTTTTCTAATACCTTCATTCCAAGAATAAATTAGCAAGATTTTAATAGTTGATAATCTGATAGACAAGAAATGGTATCTCAGTGTAGTTTTGATGTTCATGCATTTATTATTAGTGATTGTAAATATTTCATGTTTTAATGGTTACATAATTTGGGGAAATCACTATTTATGTTTTGTTTAGTTTCTTGTATAGTTTTTGGTCTAGGATTCTTTCCATTTTAAGAGTATTTTATACTATTTATAGATACATTAATGCTTTATCTGATGTTACAAATTTCTTCTACCTATTTGTCATTTGTTTTTTAATTGTGTTTATAGTATTTTGTGACAAATATATTTTTAATATACTTTTATGAAATGTCTAATATATCTTTCTTTTATTGAATGTATAATTTGACTTACATTTACAGATACTTTCCAAAAATTTAGGTTATAGAGGAGTTTACCCATATTTTAGTCTAACAATTGAATGGCTTCCTTAGTTTTGAATTTATCTATGTATCATCTAATTTACAATTAAATTTATTTTTTTTAAGAAATGAGTTAGACTCATTAAAATTTATGGATAAGCTGATATGTTAGATCTCAAGTTTTACAATAGTTTATATTATCCTTACTATGCTTATTATACAGTATTTAATTTTTTCTTTCTCTATACTTTCTTCTGTAATTTTTAAATTATATTGACATTTAAGAAAGTTTGCATTTTTGTTCTAATGGTTGCCTCTATTCTTATCGCTTTTAAAATTGCTGTTAGGTTCCTGTTTTCTTATTTAACATTTTAGTATCTGGTTAGATTTAATGGTATTCTTTGACTCCCATCTATTTTCTATAAATCAGATGATGACCTTCATCTATTTTTTTTTCATTTCCCTTTCCAATTATATTAATTCTTCATTGTCAGAACACATAATATTTATATCCATGTATCCCTTTGTTTTTATCTTAGGACTACTTTTAAGTACATTAAATGCCAACATTATTTCTTTTGCCAATGTTTCCTAAATTATGTCTTCTTTAGAAGAAGTTCATCCTCTTTAGATCAAGAAAGAATTGTGGCCCAGTATATTCCCTGAGTCCTGCATTTTGAAAATTGTTGTTGTCATTGCTCTGTAGTCTTTTATATGCTTCTATAACCTTAATACTGTTAAATAGAAGGATAACATGGCTTGGTATAAAATCCTTAGCTCCCACTATATTTAACCACCTGCTATTCTCAAATCCCAAATGAATCATGTGTGTTTACATTTACTTTTGTTTATACTGCTGCTTTAGTCACTCAGATGTATGTTTTTAATTACTTGATATTTAGCTTTAATTAGTTTTAGTTTTGTTACTTTTAACTCTAATGATTTATGAACATTATCAAAAGTGTCTATCTTCCTCCTTCTATCTTTCTTTCTCTCTGCTATTCATCCATGTGACTGACATCTCTTTTTCCTCACTTATTACTCTGTTTCATTATTCTTCCATGGGTCACAGTAGTGGGAGAAAAAATACATATAATGAATAATAATGTCATGTAGGATCATATATGTCTCTAGGCTCCAAATATTTTTATGCAGATGTCTACATCTTAATCATTTGAGCATATCATCTGACTAAGATAATAGCTATCCATAGTTGGTAATGATACATCATATTTATTTAAATTCTAACATTTTCTAGTTTCCAAATGAAATCTTGGGAATAATGAATATGCATTACTAATTTCAAGGTAAAGATGACATTCTAAACTTGAATTTTATTTTATAAAAAAAGGAGCAACTACAGTAATTGAATTATGAAAATCGCATGTTAATTTTATAAACATGTACCTCACAGTATGTAGCTATTCTCAATTGTCTCTCTAATTAAAATTGCCTAGGATATAACACCCTACTCAAGGTTCAGAACTAAGCACTTACCACTTCTGGGATTTTTTTACTGAGCATAATGGAACAGATTATCAAGTAAAATCAAGGAAATATGAAGAATGAAAAATTTTTCAATGAGTAAAAATGGATAGCAAAGCTGGGCCTTCTAACCTAATTCCTGGTAGTTTGCCGATTCCAATTATTGTTTAAACTTATATCAAAAATAGGTTTTCATTGTTCATCCAATGATTTGATTCATTCTTTGTTCCTTGCAGTCAGAATAAAAAGGGATCCAAAAAGTGGGATCCAGGAACAAGACTGCTAACACTAGAGGGCTTATTGAGCTGATGGAGAAATAGCAGCTGAGCAGACGGACCTAAGGCTCTCTCAATGCCAGGTGAGTTTGTGTTGATGATATAAAGTTTTCGATGATAATCATCTGGTATCTGGTTGTTGAAAGTGAATACCTAGAGACCACTTTTGCTGGTGATTTAAAGTAATTGTATGAAGGAAAAATTAAAAATGAGAGTTTTAAATTTCACTAAATAATTTGCAGCAGCAGTCAGACTAGTTTAGTTCTATATAGTCTACCCATAAGTAGATTAGGAAATACAGTTTGAATTAAACCACTTTATACATATAAACTTTAAAAACATGGCTTAGGATGCAATATGCATACAATAAATGTCATTAACTCTTGTTGCTAACAACAATGTCACTACTACAACTGGAAATGTTTCTGGTGTAGTCAGAACTCCAGACTACTGAAAATATTGTTCAAATAGTGCTCCCATATGTTGTTTAACTGTAGCACCTTTTGAAATCTCTACTGTTTTAGGCTTCTTTGATTACAAATATCGGGAGTCTGCATATCGAAGAATAAATATTTGGAGAAATCAAATAACTTAGGCATTTCTGCCACCTCCTACCCATTTGCTTTAAAATGCTTCCCATTTCCATTCTGTCCTAATCTTACATGATCTCATAAGTATATCTACTGGTATCATTGTGGCCCCCAAGAGCAAATGCTACAGCAAAGAGGAAGAGAGAAATCACTATTCAGAAAATTTGCTAGAACAAATTTAGATTATGTGCACATGCATTTTCTAAGTGCTAAATTTCGAAGGACAAAGTAAAATTTTAGTTAAAGATGAATTTAACAGACTTGCAGGTCCTCACAGGAGATGCTCTGGTTACTCAGTGGTATAGGCAATCAATTAAAATATATCTCATTTATCAATTTAATGAACATAACATGGACCCATGTCTGATAATCACTGGAAGGAGAAACATTCTCTCTTGGAAGCTCACTGGTATGAATGATTCAAAAAGAGAGCAAAACTTGAATATTCATTCTGCGCATGCTTTCAGGAATGTCTTTCTTCACTCTTGATTTACTTTGTGAAAAATTATACCTTTCTCAAATTTTGTTCAAACACTGACATTTCTGAAACTTTCCCTGACCACTGTGAGTACATGCCTTTTTTATTTACCTAAATCATAGCCCATGCATGTTATTAAAATAGATAGCCAGCATTGTGATCATGGCAGTTAATTAACTTCAAGATATGCGGTTTCTTCACTAGAAAAGAAGTAGGAGGAAGAGTGTAAGATGGCAAATACATCTCACAAGCCTGTTTTTAGGATTTAAAGACATGTATTGAAATAATGAAGGGCATAATAAGAGTTTAAGTTATTTCTTTGTAGTTAGAGAATATTTATTTTGCATATATAAATACAGACTTCCAAGCCCAAATAGCCAGCATTAAGTAAATTTATTGTATCTACTATTAAAACATCAGCTTCAATCATTAAGGTTGGCAATATTAATCTTTGATTCATTTATTCATGTACCAGGGAATTCATTTCACCGTGTGGATGCAATGATAAGTGAAAAACACCTTCCCTTTTCTCAGAAAGTTTATAGGTGTTGATCAAGAATTAAAGAATTAAGCAAATTAAAATAATATTATTAGGTTGTTAAGTATAGAATGTTTGCTTTCCTTGAGTACTTAGTTTGACAGTTAATATCTCTGACATTTCAATTTGACACTTCTTGTTTTTCTTTTGTTTGTTTGTTTGTTTTTTACTGTGAAGGTATGTCCTCATCCTTTCAAATGCACATTTTGGCTTGTGATTATCTTTCACATTTTTTTAGGGCAATTTTTGAGACCAAAGAGGATACCAATGACCTGAAAGTGTAGTGGAAGTGAATCCCTCTCAACCTAAGCATAAAATAGCAGCAAGGTTTGACATTACTCTTCCAACAATATTGGACCATTTGAAACAAATTGGCAAGGTAAAGAAGCTGGATAGATGGGTTCCATATGAATTAAACAAGCTTCAGAAGAGAAATCATCTAGAAGCTTGCCTTTCTTTGCTGTCATGACATAAGGGTGAACCATTTCTACACTCTATTATGTGTGATGAAAAATGTATTCTTTTTGACAATCACAAGTGTTCAGCACAATGGTTGGGTAAAGATGAAATGCTGAAACACAGTCCAAAATCGAATATTCATCAAAAAAGTTAATGGTGTCTGGTGGTCCAGCTTTGGTAATATTATTCACTACAGCTTCATAAAACCTGGTCAATCGATTACAGTGGATGTCTATTGCAACAAGTCCGATGAAATGATCAAGATGCTTGCGATTGAGCAGCCAAGATTGGTCAACCGGAAACAGGCCAATCCTCTGGCAAGACAAACGCTTGACCACATGTAACACAAACAGAAGCTGGACTTAGAAACTCTCTGTCATCCACTGTATTCACCAGACCTTCTACCAACTGGCTACATTTCTTTCAGCCTTTGGACCACTTCTTGCAAGGAAAAATATTCAATTCTCAACAAGCTGTGGAAAACACCTTTTGGGATTTCATCGCCATTCACTCTCCAGGCTTCTTCATTGCTGGCATAATCAAGCTACTTGTTTTTTTGTTTTTATTTTGTACACTTCAGCAGCCCAAAGCTACTTGTTAAGGTGGCAAAAGTATGTCGACAGTTTAGGTGTATACTGTGATTAATTGTACCGCTTCTTATTTGAAATATAATAAACTAAACTTTTGATTTGAAATCAGACATTTCATATTTAATGACTTAATAGGTAATTATGTGAAATGAGTGAAAGGAAAAGGATATTTCAGGCAAAAAAAAATACAAACAGCATTTGCAAAGGCAATATGACATGAGAAAGAAAGACTCATTCAAGGAACAAATGATGATGATGGTGATGCTGGTGGTGATGATGGAGATCAGTACTAATAACAATCAGTGTGATTGGAGCAGAGAATAAGGAGGTAAGACACGTAAGATTATAAGATAAAGCTGGAGTGGAAAACAGATACCAGGTGAAGAAACTAAATAAGCAAAGAGGACAGAGAAACAAAATTCAGGAAGGTAAAAATAAATCAACATCACAATTTTAACCAAGACTATTAAAAAATATGGAGAATTAGTTTCAAATAACAAATATGGCATTCTGAGTAAGTAAAATATTAAAAAATAAAAGACTCTTAACATATGACTAGTAAAAATAAAAATTTTATAGAATAATTGGTAGATAAAAATCCTTAGCTGTTTCTGAATGTAGAGGTAGAATAAAACAAGAAAAGGCTCTGAAAACAATACATAAAAGCAGATATTTAAATAGAATTCTCAAAAAGAGGGAACCAGAAAATTAGGAGGGGTAATAATATATGTATAACATATGCACACACATATGTGTACATATGTACTATACCAACATCTTAAGAGCCGGGATGTATTCTGAACCTTCAGATTGAAAGTCATCATCAAATGGCTAGCACAGTTTTAAAAAGAAAAAAAAAATACTCTTGTACAATTATTTTTATTCTAAAATATCAAGGAAAAAATAAAAATAAAGGTAAAAATTGTTCATGAATTAGGCATCCACTGAGATGCCTGTAAGATTCCATATCATAGAAAATGTTCAAGCCCTTAAATAACAGGAAATACATATTGTGAAATCTTTTTCCCAGCAGAACCATGCCAGGGTGGTAAGTGTGTTTTCATAACACTGGATACATATGTCATTATGACCTTTTGCAGGTGCCAACTGGAAAGTTGGGTAAGCAAAGTGTTTGTTACAGTTTGAAGATAAATGTTATGTACCAATAAAAGTCATGTTGCTGCACTGAATATATTTTTTCAGCTTGTCATCCTTTCAGCATATGTCAGTTAAAGGGTATGAGTAGTGACATCAGCAGAAAACAGTTGATTTTATTTTACATTTCCTCCATGAAGCATATATTCTACAATTTGATATAGTAGGTAAAGAAGCTAAGGAAACTAAAGAAAAAAAATCTTGACAAAAAAATCTTTGGATTTTTATTAATTTAGAGAGAAAATTGATTATGAATGATGATATTTTAAAAGAACTGAATATATTTCCACAAATACATAATAAATAAATTCCTGAATGAGACGCTAGAGAAGTAAAATGAATTATTTCAAAATATCTTCATATTGTTAAATGTTGAAATGTCCATACTAACCAAAGTGATTTACAGATTCAATGCAATCCCCATCAAAATGCCAATGTCATACTTCACAGATCTAGAAAAAATAATTCTAAGCTTCATTTGTAACTAAAAATATTTTTAAGAGTTTATCATATATTAGACTTACTGGACTAAATTTAAAGTCATCATTTTTGCTATGCTAAATAGTAAGGAAAGAAACCTTTTTCAGTGATAACATTGGCATAGAATGGAAATACATATAAGTCTGAGAAAAGTATTAACAGTTAAAAGTTTGAATAATGTTATTTATCCAGAAATGCTGTCATACATTATAAAATAAAACATACGAATTCACTTATCCAGATGAAGGAGGAGAAGGAAAATCAGAGGAGTGACAATGTATCAACAAAGTGGATCAAAACAAAAGATCAAAAATAGACATATTTAACAGTTTAAACAATAATTTTAAAGATAAAACAAATATATTATGAAAACCAGTAATAATAGAAATGTGTTATTCAGGAGAGGTATAAGTAAATATAACTGGTCTAATTTATCACACATCAACTGTCAATGACTTTGCAGAAAGATTCTATATATGTCTAATATATAACATATACAAACACCTACTTAAATAGACTGCTTTAGAAGGCTATGTCTTCTTACTAAACTATAATTTTTTTTTCTTATTGTTTAGGTTGAAATTTTTTATTGTTCAATTATGTGAATAGTTTTTATGAGAAATATCATCATACCTTGTCAAAGACTTGAGTATAGGTTCTTATATCTGCTTTTCAGAAAAATGAATATTCTTTAACTTTAAAGAGTAGGATTATAGAGATAATCAATTTGAATAATGAATTCAGATAAACTGAATAGTAAGAAAACAGCATTAATCATTAATATTTATAAATATTAATTATTGAGTAAGTATTAACTTATTTAATCTCCACAAAAGCCCAATAAAGTACAAAATCTATATTATAGATCAGGCATCCTCAAACTACAGCCTGCGGGCTGCATACGGGCCACCTAGCACTTTATATGGCCCTCCGGGCATTTTTTCTGCCACTGCCTGTCCTGCTTAGCAGAGGACTCGTCCTGGGCCCACAGTGCGCACTCTCCAATGGTCTGAGGGACAGTGAACTGGCCCCCTGTTTAAAAAGTTTGAGGACCTCTGTTATAGATTATTAGCAAGCACATATTATTGAAAAGAATATTAATAAATTAATTTAGTTTGACATAAACAGTTATACAAATAGACCATACATTTGGAATTGAGACTATACAGTTCATAGGGAAATTAATATTATATATTTGACACGATGACATCAAAAATTCAAATATTAAATAAAATAACCAAGTGTATTCTTCCCAACACTCTTACTGAACTGATAATGCAGAACTACTAAAGAAAAATTGCAAAAGAAAAAAGAAAATGCAAGGATGGGGAAATGAATCACCTTTAAAATTGAAAAATTTCCATTAAAATATTCAGGAATCTGGATTATTGATAAATATTATAGAGTATTAGAAAAGAAATGCATCTCACTAATATAAAAGAAACACAATCCAGTATTCTATTTTTAAATATGAATGGACAACCAAACAGACAACTAGCAGCATGCAAAGTGAAGCTAGCTAGCCAGTTAAGCAGCCAAATACAGAATAAACACATTAAAAACAAACCTTATTACAGATTTGGGGAAGCATAATTTAAATAGCAAATGGAAATATCAATACTTTTTAAAAATATCCTTAGGTAATAGGAATAGAAAAAGATGGTGATAAAAAATAAACAACCAGACAACTGTAATGAGTTATGGAAATAAAAATTATCATTGAGAATAAAAATCAAAGATTCAAAAGAACTCAAAACAATATTGAGGAAAATTTTCCTAAAATTAGAAGGAAGAATAAAAACAAGGAAAATATGAGAGAAATTCTAAGAGGCAAAGATCACTCCAGAAGATACAATATCTGAAAATACAATGGAAGGATAGACATAATCAACCATATTAAAATGAAATTTCCAAAAATATTTGACAAATAACTTACAAAAAAAGAATCCACTGATGTTATATTAAATAATTTGACTCATACTAATCATATACTTGTGGAGTCTCAACTGATAAGCACAAAGAAAACCCAAATGATTTATATACTCTCAATGAAGCAGGTGTCAGATTGGCAACAGGATTTTATTGGGAAGTATAGATGCTAGAAAACATTGGAATCACTCTTCAAAATTTGAAAGAGAAACTGATTACATTTAGATTTATATTAAAATCCACAAAAATAAAGTAAATAATTTTAAAACAAGGAAAAATGGTGACATAAACACCAGGAGGCAGTATCTCCCATGTGGTAAAGAGTGAAGAGGGAAATCCCACAGTGAGAGATTCATACTGGATCTGGAGAGTAAATAAACCAGATTATAGCTGGCAGACAGAGGACACCAGGAGAGATGTCTAAGGGAAGGAAATGGGGATTCTGCTACACATATGCTCTACTATCAACTCTGTTTAAGTGTGGCAATGTGGTGAAGTGATATTTTTGCTTTGTAAACAAGAAAAATAAAATTACTCAGAAATGTCACCTACCCCTGGCACTCACAAACATCAGAAAGATATAAAGGAAAATGCTAATCCATAATCAAAGTAAACCAAAATGGCATAGGATTTTTAGTACATAGAACGTTAAAAAAGAAAAAAATTTCAAGATGATTTTTAAGTTGCAGATATTTTCTCCATAATCAGGATTTATACTATTTTATCAATAGCAGAGAAAAAAGAAACCAAACCTCTGACAATAATATGATCCCACAATAAAGTATATTTACAGAATTAATAATGAGAGCAATAGATTAACTTCAGATTTATAACAAATTTAGGCACAAAACACTAAAACCATTTATAGATACAGAATTGAAATTAGCAAACTTGAAAGTGTTAAAAGTAAAGTTAAAGAAAATAGATGTGGATTGAAAAGCAAAATCAATAGCAGAAACTTAGGAAAACTAATGTCACCATACAACAATCCAAGATGAAGACTCAAATTCACAGAACAAAATAGAGAGATATACCAAAATCTTATTAATACCATAAGAATAAGTACTAAAGAGAGGATATGGTAAAAATTTGGAACCGATCATCTACAGAATTTTTTTAGATTAAAATGATTTGTCTCTTGGAATTACACTGATAGTGGGAAACTTACTTCCCTTAGTCCTCTCTTTACTGTTTTATACTGTGCAATTTAAATTTGAATGAAGAATAATACTACATATCTACATAAGCTTTTCATTTTAGAGGGAATAATATTCCACATGCACAATATCTATACAAAATATATTTCTAATTATCTTAATCATTTGAAATAAAATAGCTTACATTCCAAAACAATGAAATCTAATTACTTGAAAATCCCACTTTAAACAATAGAAATTCAAATTATTGCTGATCTATACAAATAAAACCAATTTTTATGTAGAAGATTAACTTAAGCAATAAACTATTTTGACTTAAAACTATTATTTTGAACAGACAGAAAAATGTGAATAAGCAAAAAAGAGAACCACCAATTAAGGTATAATTTTTATTATCTTTTATTTTCAGGACATTTTCGCAGATATTTGCAATCCAACGTCAATGCAATTTATAACTGTGAACACACCCTAACTGTGCTTTTTCTCTTTATATGTTTGGGATGTCATTCTTGTTGACTATTTTCAGCTTATTGCACCAAAACATTCTCACCTTTTTTATTAATGATTTCCTTCATCTTACCATTGTCATTAGAAATTCTAATTTTACATACAATTCTAAACAAAAGAAGTACCCACTATTTCAGCTTTCAACAAGGAATGCAGATCCTAGGGCGGAGATATCACTGAGAAGAATTTAGGTCTCAGGAAATAAAACAATAAGCATATTTTTCTTTCAGTCTTCAAAATTCTGTGGTTATTAGAATTAACACAAAGGAAATGTTTAAGAGGAGCTATTGTAAAATGACAGCATTCTGTCCAAGACTGTCTGATATGGATGTAGGGTTATTTTTCACAAGCAGTAGCATCAGCCCTTTCCAGGTCTTGCTTTCTTGAGTGGTATATGAATATTAGAGTCTGTCATTAAAAATGAGAAATGGAGATCAGTCTAGTTAATGCTTGTCTTTTCTTCCAATTACCACCCCTCTGGCAGCTCAGCCATTTGTTTTCATATGATCCTTCCTATGAAGAAATAGAGTCATTTCTGTTGCAGCAACTAAAAATTATCAGATATAACTCATCACATAATATTTAAAAATTAAAATTATGTGTTCTAATCTAATAAGAATTCCTACAATCCTCTGTAAATTTTTTGGAAATTTTCTGATCTTCTCCTTTCCTGTGAATGCAACTAAGGAAGTTACTTAGTGGAAATGTTAATAACTGATCTGTACAGACCAGTCTTTAGAGAAACATTTGTTTTGTATGACTTGTCAACACTTGCCTGATGAAATTCTATTTTTTATGTGTTGTTTTCATAATTACATATATAATCTGACTTTAAAATAAGCTTTTAAAAAATGTCTTATATAAGCAATTATTGGTATTAGATTCTTTCAAGGGTCAATGGATATTTGAGTGACTATCTAGATATCATCTGAAAATATATATGGCTTAATAACCATTAGCAATGAATTAGTTAACGAAATGACTACTAATGATTTATTGGCATTTAAATTTTTATTCTGTTTTTATTGGGTGTACACATGCATTATATGTCTTTACTTAAGGAGAAAAAGCCAATTGTTGAACTTAATTATATTCTTAAATCTATTTATGTACTCTATTTTGATATATTTATTGACTGTTTCTACCCTATACCATGTGATTGATTTTAAATTTTACAGATTTATAATATAGTCTATGATTGATCATGGTTGATCTCTCTCAATGTTTTTACTTTTGAAAACTGTTCTTGGCTATCCTCTTGTCAGCGCTATTTCAAACGGTTATTAATTATGATAATTTTTAGGTTAATACAAGTCAAAAACCACATTGACTTTGGCTAAAATTTTCTGTATTACATACTTTGGGAAATAGCATGCACTTAATAATATTATATCTTCTTCTCTAAGTTTTTTTTGTGTGTGTGTCTTTCAATTTTTGTTGTATTCTTCAAATGGCTCCTACACATTTTATAGTAACTAATCATAGGATAGATTTATCTGCAAATATCACAAAAAATCCAGGCATATAAGTAACTTGAGTTTAAGCACCATAATAAACAGAATTTCTAGAACTAATTGTTTACAGTTGTATTTGTTCTATTTTGCAAGTAGGTATTTGAAGGATTTATACAAGTAGAATCCTGAAACATCCTTTCAAATATGTGTATTTATATTGCTTGTCTCTTTCCACTGGCTCAAATTTCAAGAATACAATTAAGTGACCACATCTTTGCCAATGAAGTCACTCTTATCTTAATACTACATTATGAATTACATGGTATTTATAAAGATAAATATTTTAAAGTATATTTTTAACAATTTTATATCAATTTTTACTGTAACATATTTACTTGAATTTTATAAATGTAAAATTTTTCAATATGATCTTTATTTAGCTTATTGTTTTGATTAAATATGTTGGTAGGTTACTTTTTATGAATTCATGTATTCCTATCATAATTACTAATATGGCATAGAAAATACTACTCTCTTGGCTTCAGTTTTCTAATGTTTTATTTAAAATTTTTGTGTTAATATTCATTAACATGATTGGTTTGCAAAGTTTTTGTGCTTTCAAATAATTTAGGGATATAAGTCATACATGATTTATAACATAATCAGTTAAATATTCATTCTTTGCCATGCTCTGAACTATTTTCATTTGCTCTGGATTTTCTGCACTTTATAAAGTTTCAGACTTTGACTCAAATATATAGTTTATATAGAAAGATTAGTCTTGAGTATATAAAGATTATTAGAAGACACTGGACACAAGAAAGAAATCTAGACTGACAATACCACTGACTGGGATCCTGGAGGAATTAAAATGATAATGGATTATAAATCAGCATAATGTCAGGAGCTCTTAAAGCCAGTTGAAACTAAGGTCAGATCAGAAACTAAATAATAATGCATGAAGAAATGAAGCTATAGGTAGAATGTAGATATCGTAAAATATAAAAGTATCTATCATGTCAGTGGGTGAAGCTTCCAATCAAACAATTACTCATATGTAGATTGTTCATTCATCAAAATTTCCTACTGGGAATATAGTGCAAGTCGAGGCTTTATAAGGTCTAATAATTCCTACCTGACGTTCTAATAGCCTGTCATTGGGAATGTGGAGAAATAATGTCAGTATGATATAAAACAACTTCCTAGGAGTTAAATGTCTCCAAATAGTGAAGTATGCCTTTTTTAAAACAGTGGGATCTTCTTATGATACATTCTTTGACAAATTTTGAAAAGTATGTAAAATGTAAAGAGCATTTCTATGTAAATAAAAGATGATTTTGGTGGTTTCTCATTCTGGTCATATATTCTTTTTAATTATCAAAGGTTGTGTGAGAGACTGACTTGTTCTATGTTTGACTGACTAATTTTTAAAACAAAAGAAACAAAATAAAAGTGCAAATGAAGAACTAAAACAAATAGAAACTATTAAAAGAATTACAGTAATTACAAAAAACAGAAAACATTCATCTTTCACTCATATATAATTACCCTAAGAAGCAGGATAGCAATAGTATTCTCTCATGGTTGTAGTAGTAGAATTAAGTTTTAAGCACAAATAAAAAAAAATAAAACAAAGAGTTGATCTATTTTTTTTTCTCCTAGTGTGGATGAGGGCAATTTCTTTAGTTTATAATATTTTATGGGCATACCCATTTATTATGTTTCACTTCTTAGCTTTGCAGATGATTTTTTTTAAATTAATTGAAGGTTTGTGGCAACCCTGTGTCCAACAAGTCTATTGGCACCATTATTACAATAGCATGTGCTCACTTTGTATCCCTGTGTCATTGTAATTCTGGCAACATTTCTAACTTTATCATTATCATTGTACATATATGGCAATCTGTAATCTGAGATCTTTAATGTTACTATTCCAATTGTTTTAGGGCACCCCAAACAGCACACCTATAAGACAGGCAACTTAATCAATAAATGTTACTGACCAGCCATTCCCCCATGTCTCTTCCTTTCCTCAGGCCCCTCTATTCCCTGAGACACAACATTATTGAAATTAGGCCAATTAATATCCATGTAATAGCCTGTAAGTGTTCAAGTTATTAATTATATGAATAAGTTTATTGAGGAAAGCCTGTCAAAAGCCAAGATAGGCTGAAAGCTAGGCCTTTTGCACCAAATAGTCAGCCAAGTTGTGAATGTAAAGGAAAAATTCTTAAAGGAAGTTGAAAGTGTTCCTCCAGTGAACACACAAATAAGAAAGTAAAATAGCCTTACTACTAATATGGGGAACATTTTAGTGGTCTGGATAGATCAAACCATCCATACCATTCCTTTTAGCCAAAGCCTAATTGAGAGCAAGGCCCTACCACTCCAATTCAGGAAGGCTGAGTGAGGTAAGGAAGCTTTCAGAAGAAAAGTTTGAAGCTAGCAGAGTTTGGTTCATGAAGTTTGAAGAAAGAAGTCATCTCCATAACATAAAAGTGTAAGATAAAGCAGTAAGTGCTGATGGCGAAGGTATAGTTGGTTATTGAGAAGATCTAGCAAGATCCTTGATGAAGGTGGTTACACTAAACAATAGATTTTGAATGGAGGCAAAACCAGCCTTCTATTGAAAAAAGATATCATCTCTAAGACTTTAATAGCTAGAGAGGAGAAGTCAATGTCTGGCTTCAAAGCTTCAAAGGACAGCCTGGCTATCTTGTTAGGGGCCAATGTAGCTAGTGGTTTTAATTTGATGCCAGTGTTCATTTACCATTCTGAAAATCCTAAGGCCTTTAAGATTTATGCTAAATCTACCTTGTCTGTGCTCTATAAATGGAAGAACAAAGCTTGGTTGACAGCACATCTGTTTACAGCATGGTTTGCTGAATATTTTAAGCACAATGTTGATTGCTACTGCTCAGAAAAAACAAAAATCTCTTGCAATATATTACGCTGGTGATTGACAGTGCACCTGGTTACCCCAAAACTCTGATATAAATGTACAGGTAACATTTTTTTCATGACTGCTGATACAACATCTATTTTGTAGCCCATGGATGTAGGAGTAAGTTTGTCTTTTAAGTCTTATTACTTAAGAAATTTTGTAAGACTATAGCTGCCATAGATAGATATCTTGTACTTAGGCATGTTTCTAGGGTTATTATATTCCTTTGGTTTCTTATATGTTTGGTCCTAATTCATGAAAAGAAATAGCAAAGTAAAATTTATTTTAACATAATATGAAAAGAAGGAAAAATGTAACAAGAACATGGCTTATACTTTCTTAATTTGCAAAACATAAGGTTTCCTGGTTTGGTTGTGCATATTACAAATTATTAATAACTATCAAACCTAATAGAAAATAGATGTTCCAGAATTCAGCTATAATTTTCAATTTATTGTTATACAAGAAATGAAAATATAAAGCAAAAATAATGAAATATATGATGCTTTACATTCTTCAATTAAAAACTTCCCCAAGTAGATTGTAACCCATCAAATATTTTAATCATTGTTACAATCTCAAGCTTTATTATATATATAGTTGTTACCTTTTTAATGAAATTTTCTAAGTGAGTTTTTAAACAATTTTTAAAAATGTATGCCAGTAAATTTGAAAAATAAACATTTGACAAATGTTACACAAAAAATCACGATGAGTTCATAACTTTGTCCTTTTTTAGTAGATAACACTCTGGTATGGGGGTATTATAATACCAAAAGTAGCTAAACTTTGAACCTAGACACAGTTGTGTTCAAATACAGATAAGATTTATTACATATAAGTAACATAGCATATAGAAAAGCTTAAACACATAAAACATTGTTGGTATCATTATTTATTTATCTTCTTAATCTTATCTTATAAAGCAACTCCTGAAATTTTAAGTGACTTACTCAAGTATCAAAAGTTATATGTATGAGGAGTAAGTGTCTTGATTTTTTTTTTTCATTTTAATGCTCTAAAGTCATCAAAGTTTAGGTAAATAAAATTTTAACATGGGGAAACATGATGGTTAATTTTATGTGTCTCCTTGATGGGGTTAAGTGTTCCCTAGATAAGTGGGCAAACATTATCTAGGATGTTTCCAGCAGAGATTGGCATTTGAATAAGTAGACTGAATAAAGATTGGCCCTCATCACTGTGGGCTGGCATCACCCAATCATTGGGGAGCCTCCTGAATAGAGTAAAAAGGCAGAGGAAGAGCAAATTCATTCTCTCTCTCTCTCTCTTTCTCTTCTCTCTCTCTTTCTTCTCTCTCTCTCTCTCTCTCTCTCTCCCCCCATGAGCTGGGACATCTATCTTTTCTTGCCCTTTGTGATCTTAGACATCAGAGCTCCTGGTTCTTGGACCTTTGAAATCTACGATTAGGTGTTAACCCACCAGCATTTCTGGTTCTCCAGCTTAAGGCAGATGGCATATTGTGGGACTTCTCAGCCTCCATAATTACATGAGCCAATTATTTTAATAATCTTCTCTTATCCATGTATCTATCTCCTGTTAATTCTGTTTCTTGGAGAACCCCGATTAATACAGGAGTGTTTTATTAAATAAAAGTAAAGTGGTCTGAAAAAAATACATGTGAAAAACCCTTTCTTGGCAGAAATAATGTGTCATTTACATTAGTATAAATATGCTACTGAGCTATAAAGTCTGTCATTTTGATAAAGTTTTATATCATTTTCAATTAGACTCAAGTTATTAATAAACTTTGGGATTCTCTGATTTTAATTTAAGAAACATACAATTTTCTCATAACCAATAACAAGATTGTTTTTTCTTGTGAATGATATAGACCCAAGACAACATGGAATCTACTAGATTTAAATTACTCTTTGCTCTGAGATAATATAATTAACTTATCAGATTTTTGGTCTTCAGCATAAGTAGTCTTGAGTGTTACTGAGCACAAGAACAAGTCATACAGTCAAGAATTTTAAGCACCAAGGAGATCAGGCACTCGCCTTATGACATTCAGTCCCTTTATATTATGGACATTAATTCTCATAAACAAAATGATAAGCAGTGTGTCATTAGGAGTAAAGGAGTGTGTCATTAGGAGTGTGATCATTTGATGATCACAAATATACTTTGTCAATATTTTATGGGTAAAATAGGATGATACATAAACTAACACTTGTGAGAAATAACTGAAGGTAAGACAAGCTTTGGCAGATATGAAGCTTACTGGTAACAAAGTATAGATTCTATAGAAAGATATCTGACTCTACGTCTCTTGAATAAAATGTGATACACACACACACACACACACACACACTATGGAGCACTACTCAGCCATAAAAAAATGGTGATCTAGTATCATTTGTAACAATCTGGATGGAACTGGAGGCCATTCTTCTTAGTGAAGTAACTCAAGAATGGAAAAACAACCACCACATGTACTGAATACTAAATTGGAACTAATTGATCAACACTTATGTGCACATATGAAAGTAAAACTCAAGGGAAATCTAGTAGGTGGGAGAGGAGAGGAGGTGATAGGTAAATTCACACCTAATCAGTGCAATGTACACTTACCAGGTGAAGGGTATATTTATAACTTTGACTTAAAACTGTACAAAAGCAAATTATGTAACCAAAATTGTGTAAAATTCTGAAATAAAAAATTGAAAGGAAAAGCCTTTAGATTTGTGATTTTCATACTCAAGACATAGGAAATCATCCCTTGGAAATACACTTTGCATCATATCTTATTGCTTCACATTACTTTGATGGCATTGGAAGAAATGAAATGATACTGAATTGCTGGAGCTAGATTGCACATGAAACAGAATGAATCAGTATATAAAATAATTTTAGGAAATGTATGCTGCAAGAGTCAGATGAAGAATAATTGAGTGATCTGATATTAAAAATGACTTTTGAATGGAGTTGAAGGAAAACATAACTATTGGTTATAATAATGAAAGAAGAAGAACATAAAACTAGAGTTTAGTGTTCTAATATGTGGCATCAAATTCTGAGGTTATGTACAGAACTGAGCACCTTTCTTTGATATTAATATAATTTTAGTATCATCTGTAGTATCTTCTCTCTCCTTAATTATGTATCTTTCTATTTTTTAATCAGTTATTTCTTCTGGTTATGTGGATTTTTTTTGTTGGTATTTTAGCTTTATAAACATGCCCCCAAACAGCCGATTTAAACATCTTAAATAATAATGACAGTTGAGATATTTTTCTCCTTTAACATATAGCAGACTGTCTGCTAGCAATGCATTGAGGGCAAGGATGAGTCATTCTGGCCTTTGTTTACCATTTCTAGTATATGATATCATCATAGATACTGGGTAAGGATAGGCAAGACAATATCCAATCTTTGAATTTTCTTGTTTGCCTAATAAAAATGATCAAAATAAAATCACAGAAGCCTAGTTATATTGAACCAAGGAAATATTCAGATCTCTATTTTATTTTGCTATACCTATACATCCTAGCAGTAAGTAGTATCATGAATATTGTGTTTTATTGATATTTGTGATGGGCTGGTTAGACACAAATCTAAGAAAAATTTTCCTACTCTTCTTTTTGGGAACTTCATTCCCAAATTGAGACCTATAAAACTCAAACAATATTTACAAGTGTCCTCCATACCAAGTAAACAAAGAAATAAACAAACACAAAAGTCTCTTGTCTCAAGAAGATATCTGCTGAAGTACAAATAACTAAACAAACAAAAATGATAAAATAAGAAATTTAAAGACTACCCATTATAGACTAAACAGAATCTGCTTATGTTTCTGAGGGACTATTGTCTCCTAAAGTACTTACATCCTACTCCTGTTTTTCTAATTCTTTGTAAGTATAGTCAATAATTAGAACAACAAAAGGGAAAAAAAGAAACAATAATACCTCAAAAGGTTTTGTTTTGTAACTACTGTAGTACCCTATTTTATTATTATTTTTGGTATTCAAAAAAAGAAATACAGTATTAGAAGAAGAAGAGAAAAGAATCCCTCCCATTTACTATACATCCAAGCAATAAAGACTATACAAAGTAAAGTGTTAAAGAAAAACAATTAAAAATATGAAGCATTAGATCAACAGAACGGAAAATTTGACCAATCAACATTCTTTCTGAGACAGAAACAAAGACAATTTCCATAAGAATCTTAGAACGTGTATTTGTAACCTTTTAGGTATTTCAAAGAGAATATATAAATGACCAGAATTTCTGTCGTAGCCAAATTAAAAAAAAAAAAATGACATTATTTTTCAAATGAATTGTGTGAGCTTTAGCTTTCTATGTTAAACATAATTTCAAAGATGCAATAACTTTTGGAACCTTCAGAACTTGCTATTTCTTGAATTATGTCCAGACCTCTTCCTGTTGCCCGTCCTCTTGTCTCTCATACTAGGTGTCTCTCTGCTAGTACATGACACTCACAACACAGCCTATGTTTCCTTTCTCCCATATGAGAGCACCTAAACAGTTACTTTCATTTTCTTTAAACATATTTAAGGGCGAGTCAGACACAGGTCTACTGAGTTCTCCAAAACACAAAGAAACTATACCAAGTGCTCTAAGCTGTTCCAGTGAAGTTCCATTAGTAGGAGTAGGATGCAAACACAATTAATGGCTATGTTTTGTTACTACAGACTTCGCAGAATTAAGGGCAATAATCAAGAGAATCAATGCCACTCTAAATACCCCATCATGACTATTTTAATACTTCAACCAGATTTTAAGTGTTATTGGTATGACTCTTCACTTTGAAAATGACTCACAAGAAGCTGTAAAAGAAAAATCTAGAGTTCTCACGTATACTTCAGCCAGATTCCCTCAATGGTAATACCTTATATAATTACAGTACATTGTCAAAATCAGGAAATTGACATTGGTATAATACTGTCAACATGGGTACAGACCTTATTTAGAGTTCATTAATTTTTACCTGCACTTTTTTTTGTGGTGTTTATCACATGTTGTGGATTCACCTAAGAATCATCACATCAGAAAACAAAAACTGTTACCTCACCATAAAGAAACTCCCTGTGTTATAACCTCCCCCAAATTTTAACCCATAAAAGCACTAATCTGTTCTCCATCCAAAAAACTGTGTAACTTCAAGAACATTTTGTAAATGAGATCATAAAGTATGCAACATACTTTTGAAATTGGCTTTTTTTATTCAGCATAATGACTCTGAAATACACCACACCTATCTAAATTAATAGTTCACTGTTTTTTATTGCTGAGTTATATTCAATTGCCTGTATGTACCACATTTTGGCCATCCATCCATTGAAGGACATTTGTGTTGTATCCAATTTGGGGCTTATATGAGCTCTCAAAACTGCAATGAATATTGATGTACAGGATTTTCTGTGAAAATATTTTTTTGTTATTCTAGGATAAATATTCAACAGGGTTATTGGTCGGTTGTATGGTAGTTGTATGTTTTAGTTTTATAAGAAACTATCCAACTGGTTTCCAGGATGGCTATTTCATTCTCAGGAATATAAGAGAGATTCACTTGCTCTGTATTCTTGCCAGCACTTAGTATAATATAAATATCCAAGTGTCATTATTTCAGGTATTCTAATGGGTTGGTAGTAGTTTCTCATCTCATTGCAGTTTTAACTTGCCTTTTTTCTAATGACTATTTTATTCATGCTAACTAATATTTTATGTGCTTATTTTCTGAATGCCTATCTTTTTGTAGGGAAGATGTCTGTTTAACTCATTTAAACATCTTTTAATTGGATTGTTTACTTTCTTACTGTTGAGAGTAGAATCCTCTCTCTAGATACAAAAGTTTTTTTTGTTTTTTTTAGTATAAAATTTTTTTATTTTGGATGGGGAACATATTAAGTATAAAGGGATTTCTTTTTTTTTTAATTATTTTTTTTTTATTTCGGCATATGATGGGGATACAGATTTTAAGGTTTCAATAACTGCCCTTTCCCCCCCTCCCCCCACAAGTCTGAGTCTCCAGCATAACCACAAAAGTTTTGATAGATATGAAATTTGCAAATACTTTCTTCTATTCTATGGCTTTTGTTCTCACTAATTAACAAGGTCTTTTACAGAGTAAAAGTTTTAATTTTAATAAAGTCTAATTTTTTTATTTTTTTCTATCATGGACCCAGTTCCATTGTAATTTCCCAATCTTGACTATTTTGTGTCCTGAATGTGAATAATGTTAGAAGAGTCAGAGACTGGTTTTTAGGCAGCATTTGCTTTTACCTTTCAGAGTGAACTTACCTTACTTTATGAGTAGTTGATATTTTGTTGTCTTGGAGCTTGCATCATATGGGAAAATAAAATAATTTCTTTTGAAAAATATGCTATAATAGTCATTAATTCTTAGAATTTCCATCAATCACTGGCTGAAGAAATATCTTTTAAGGGTAAGGTAGAAAGCATTTGTGCACGATTTGGGGAGTTGAAATAGTACAACCACATTATATATATAAACATATTAATGAAAAAATTGAAGCCAGAATATATATATATATATTTTTTTTTTTCCCCCCCCTGTGGCTACCAGAAGTTTACTTTAAATAATCAGAGAAACTACATGTAATTTGTTAAATATATTACAAAGATCATTACATATAAATTTCTATCATACAATTAAATCAATTAAATCTGACAATTTGCCAAAATAATTTCTACAATTATACATTATCAATGGATTATGGGAACTCTACACTGAGTTTAAAACTTTTACTATATATTCATATTTTTTCAATTAATAGCTTTGCATCAATCTTGATGGATACTAATTCATACAAAGTCTATAAGGTCAGATACTTTAAACCTTTTTCTTTATGCTCTGACAAAGCTGTAGTTTAATTTCTTCTTTTTATAGCCCATAAATTTAGTGAATAAAATGGAGAAATTTATAATATTGGATATTATTCTGATCCTTATATTTTTATTTGATAAAAATATTACACTACAAAAATTGACCAGGTATATAAAAAAAACTTCTAATTCAAGTTAATATTTTATTGATATTAAAAAAAAGTAGTGACCAAAAAGAATGATTGGTCATACAAACTGTAAATTATTCAAGAAGTATTTGTATAATTATAGCAAAGCGATCTTTCTCCTTGATAAGAGATGAAACTGTTGTTTTTTTCTTTTACAAGCTAAATTATTGTGTGACTTTTGATAAGGCACTTACCCTCTCTTGCTAATCCTTCTGTGTAAAATGAATGATGATTGGTGCTATTACTGCTATATCTTCCAGTGCGTATTAATAATTAATTAGCTACATGAGTACATATGTATACTTTTTAGGATAGTAGGTAATAATTACAGGGGTTTTTGTCCTATTGGTTATAATAGGCTATTAAGTACACTACCAGCATTAACATCAGGTAATTAATAAAGTTTTTACTCCACCAAAATAATGAGAATATTCTGGTGAATGAGCAAAATGATTTTCTGACATTTTCCCTTCCTTTTTCTTCATCTATTAAGACAAATGAGCTTAAGCAACAAAGCAACAGAAATGCAATTGATTTTGTTGTATTTGAATTTTGGCTGAGTGCATTTGATAATTCAGTCAAATTCTTCTGTCAGTACCAATTTGTTATAGCATTTGATATTCTAGTAACAATGAGAACTTTGCCTAAATGATCTGACCTTCCATAAGCTAGGGATAAAGTTTCAGTGCACGAGTTCTAAGGAAATGAGTGGCATTCCAGAGAAGTTATTATTTTTCTATTACTTAAGCAATCTTAAATGAAAAAAATCACCTATTTTAAATTCAGTTAGACAAAAATCAGCAATAAGCAGTTCTTTTATTTTATTTTTTAATCTGTATTTCCATATCTGTTTTATATCAATATTCTGTATTATGTGTAGGTGTGTTTTGGGATGTTTTCTTCTTTTGAATATAGTATGTATCTCCTTGTCATTTTCTGACAACCATTAATTTTATTCATATACTACTGTATTAAAAATGACCCCCAAATTTAAACTCTAATAACAAATATTTATTATCTCAAACATACTTTGGGCAGTAATGCAAGCCTGACTTCATTTTGTGCTTCTGTCTTGAGGTCTCTCATGAGGATATAGTCCAAGTATTGATTGGGGTTACAGTGTCATCTTACTACTCAACTTTGAGAAGGAGCTATGTCCAAAGTTGATAGGCCTTGGTCTTTCACCACCTGAGCTTCTCCTCAGGGCTGCCTCATGGCATCTGGAATCCCAAAGAGAGCAATTTGTGGAAATTAGAGAGAACACATACAAGACCAAAACAGTCTTTTTATTACCTAATCTCTAATATGACATCATACCATATCTTTGATATGCTATTTATTACATACAAGTCAATAAATCTAGGAAACACTTACAAGGAGGGGATTACACAGGAATAAAGTAGCAAGGTGTGAATACCTGGAAGTGGATTCACTGAACTCCATCATAGAAGCTGCCTACTACATTATGTATTTAAAATTAGAATTGCTGTCTGATAGGGCAAATCATACCAATATATCCTTCTTTAGGTGTATCTTGACTATCTTTGGTTTTTCGCTATTCTATATAATGTTAATAAGTTTACCAAGTTTCAAAAAAAATTTCTTTTGTAATTTTGATATAAATTACATTAAATTTATAAACCTATTTGAAGAGATTGATAAGCTTATAATATTTATTATTCTTATCTATTCAAACCAGGTTAAAAGTTATTGATTTATATATACTTTAACATCTTTTCATAAAGTTTAAATGTGTTCTCTATTAAAGTTTTCATATTGTGTGTTAGATTTATCATTAATTGTTCACTTCTGTGTTTAACTATATATTCATTTATTTAGAATCTAATACTTGCCATCCTGTCTTCTAAGCACTAGGGAATAAAGAATTGAACAAAACAAACACAAATTCCTACTTTTATATAACATAGTCTTTGGGAAGAGAAAAAATGAGAGAGCATAATCAAATTGAATGACTAAAGTGCTTAGAATATTAGATGGTGAAACTTTTATAAAAGTAAAGTAAGGAAGAGGGAAAACATGTGCTGAATGATAGTATAATTTTAAATATAATGGCTAGGCATCTCTCATTGAGAAGCTAACATTTGGGAAAAGATTTGAATTTGATGAGTGAGGAAGTCAGGTGAATACTAAGGGAGAAAGAATTTAAGGCAGACAACCTAGGAAATGACACATCCTGGAGGCCTTTGCAAGCTTAATTTCAGTTATAAGATCACGGAGGCCCACGTGACAGAAACAAACCAGTGGAAAATGACATTTGATTTGAGTCAGAACCCAGATCCTGATTATTCCTCTTTTCCATTTTATTGGCCATTAATTCTTCCTTGAGTAAGGTAAAAAATCATCTATGGATGGGTTTTGAGCAAAAGAGAAACATTCTACAATCTACTTTTGTTAGGGTCCCTGTGGAGGCTATTTCATGTAACCATATGGGATGGGAATTTAATCCAATGTGTAGTAATGGATATGGTGATAAGTGATCAAATGCTCAAAATATTTTAAAAATATAACAAAAACTGCAGACAGACCCAATATAGGTTATGATAAAAAGATGGCAAAGACAACTTTGAGAGAATTTGACACAAGCAACTAGAAGTATTGATTAGCCACCAATTGAGATGGGAAAATGGAACAGATTTGGGATGACGGGGAAAGATCAGCAATTCTTCCTATAAAATCCAAGTGGATTCACTGTTGGATACAAATATCTAAACTCTTGGCTTCTACACTACTATTTTGGGTCTCCAATTGCAGTGTAATAAATAACAAGATTTCCCCCTTTATTTCACTGCATAATTTTCAGGTCCCATATTTTCTTTTTGCTTTCCATTATTTCATTTTGTATATGTAGTGATTTATTTAGGAGCCATACATTAATTTAAAATCCACAAAGTAAATAAAATATGTATCAAAAAGTGAATATTGTTCTGCAGAGATAATTTGATAATAAAAAAGTTGATTAAAGAAAGAACACCATGATGAGGACACTAATGTTCAGACATAAAAAGGCAGGATGTCAGCTATCTAAAGGCCAAAGGAAAGTATATTTCAAGAAGAGCAATCAACTATCACAAAGGACCTAGACCAGGAACTGTCTGGAGCCTTTAGAAAAGCCAATGCCATAGAAAAAAATAGGATGTGGGAAAGTAAACAGTTAAGGAAGGTGCAGGAAGAGACATATCATGTAGGTTTTGTAATCTAATTAAAGAATTAGTGTTTTATTCTTACTGCTTTGGGAAACCATTGAAACAATTTAAACAGGAAAATTAAATATATTATTTTGTATGTAAAAGTTACAATAATTATCTATATAAAAACTGGAAGGTAAAGGCCAGGATTAGAAACACAGAGGCTATTAAATGTCTATTAACGTAGTTTAGGGGACCAAAAAAATGGTTGTAGTTGAGATGGAATATGTGTGAGAATTTTATACATATTTTAAAGAACAGAGGTTGCAAAACATAATGAAAAATGAGGCATAGGTTTAAAGAAAGAGGAGGATAAGGAATATGTCCTTGATTTTTTTTCTTGGGTAGATGTGATACCATAAAAAAAAAAATTAGGAAAATCTGGAAGGCACAGATTACATGTGAATACAGGAATCAATACTTTTCTTTTGTGTCCATGTTAACATTAAGATGTTTTATATTTTCAAATGTAAATATCAAAGGAATTTCTACATGCAATTTTAGAGATCAACAGTGTGTATAGTATTTACAGACGAGAATAAAGCAATCATCAAAAGAGAAGGTAAAGTCAGACAGAAAAAGACAGACATAAGATGGATTTTTTTAGTTATATAAGTTTACGAATTAAATCAATTGGAGGTGAAAATATTTTAAAATTCCATAGTAGTTGTATCAAAGGTATATCATTCTTCTTTATAAAGTTTAAGAACTTTTTAATATATTTAATTATCAACTGCAATCATAAAATAATTAATACTCAGGTAGGTCCTACTGCATTCTCAACTTTTATTTCCTCAGATTCTTTCAAGCCACATTTTCTTGCAAGCTGTCTCTAATATTGAGTGACCTTTTTCTATAACAAACTCGTATGAAATACTAACATGTTATAATGTCACAGATCTTACACTATCTGTCTTTCTATCTACTTTGAATTAATCATTCATCCAAAAGGTTTTCATATATTCTTTAAAAGGCCATAGACCTTTATATCCATTATTGTTGTTCCCAACATGATCGTTATGTAATGAATCATTAGATTTTTTATATATATATAAGAAAAAAACACACTATTGAAAATCTCAAAAAACTCGACTGTACAGTTAATTGAATCAGTGTTGAACATGTTTTATTTAGAATATACTTATTTATCATGAAAGGAAAACATTAGAGATTAGAAAAAAGGTATATGAAGAAAATTAATTTATGATTTTATCTAATACAGTATATATGAAGGTACCTTACTTGATAACCCACTGGAAAACAAAAGATTTTGAAGTTTCAATTTTTTCTTATTAAATTTCTTTAGAACAATCATATCAAAAAGCAGTATTGACTATTTCACTTTCATCCAAGAAAAAGACCAATCTTACAGTAAGTTAAATAGGTCACAACACTTCTTCTTCTTTCCATTATTGAACATATTTGTTCTGTTTTAGACAAGAAGTCATTTATTATGCTTTTGAGTCTCTCTAAAGGAAGCTTTTGAAGCAAAAATGTTCCATGTTTATAATTATAGTTTAGCAATGGAACATTTAAATCTCTTCAATATGAAACACGTCTAATAATTCATATACATAACCATCTGAAGCCAAAAACTGACACTGTTTTTAAAATATATTGCCAAATGCACAGGCCAAAAATTCAATATGATTTCATTAGAATGTCACATTTTAAAACGTGGTTTTCTAAAACTAAATTTAAGAAGGAAAATATTATTTTTAAATCTTTTTTTCACATCAAAATATTATATATAAAGAGTTATGAATGAAATGAAGCTGAAACAAATTAATAAATTCTTTCAAATGACTGTATTTTTTAACAGTAAGTGAACAAAGATGTATCTGCTCCTATATTGCTCTGTTGAAGACAATGTTATTTCTTCCCAACTCTGCTATTACTGTGATACTATTATTCCCTCAAATATTTTTAATTAATGCTACCTTAAAATTTTTTTATCTTGGTAGTAGCTTAAATGTTTAAGAAAATTAAATTCTCAAAGTTTAAAAGGTTAAAATAT
This sequence comes from Mirza zaza, assembly GCA_008750895.1. NCBI lineage: Eukaryota > Metazoa > Chordata > Mammalia > Primates > Cheirogaleidae > Mirza > Mirza zaza. Next base: position 30,646 of record VSMD01013854.1, read on the forward strand.
TTGACAGGCGCTAACATGATGTACATGTATGAATGATCATTAATTTCTGGAATGCTACCATAGTCTTAACATTCTTATAAAACAATTTTACTTCCATAGAGTTGAGGTTACCTATAAATTGAATTTAATAATGGCCATTGCATATTTAAAAAGCAGCTAATCAATCTCAGCCTTATGACATTCAAAGAAAATTTCTATCAACTTATTTCAACCTTTGTTATGCCTACAGTAGTTGTCCCGTCTTATCCACAGTTTCATTTTCCAAGGTTTCATTTACCCAAAATCAACCAAGTTCCTAAAATATTAAATGGAAGATCCCAGAAATGAACAATTCCTAAGTTTTAAATTGCTCACTGTTTTGAGTGATGTGATCAAATTTCATGCCATTCCATTCTGTCCATCCTGGGATGTAAACCACCCCTCTGTCCAGTGTGTCCACACTGTAGATGTTCCTACTCATTAGTCACTTAGTAGCCAGCTGGGCTATGAGATCTACTGCCACAGTAGAAGGCAATACCACAGTGTTTATGTTTCCATAACTCTTGTTTTACTTAATAATGGTCCCAAAGTGAGAGTAGTGATGTCAGCATTTTGAATATGCCAACGAGAAACTGTAAGTGCTTCTGGAAGTGAAAAGGTAAAAATTCACAACTTAATAAGGAGTGAAAAAATTGTATGTTGACATTGCTATTATCTACTATAAGAATGGATCTTTTGTACATTAAACTGTGAAGAAAGAAAAAAATTCTTGTATAATCTACATAAGGTACTATCCAAAGTTTCAGCTGTCCACTGGGGGTCTTTGAATGTATTTTCCTCAGATAAGGAGAGACAACTATATTTTCAGAGGACAAAGGGTAGCTAATATTTTAATCATGTAGTCATAAATAATGTTTTATAATAATCTATTTTAAACATGTGTTTCACTATTTTAGGTTTTCTGACTTTACAATGATTCTTATAAATAATTAGTGTTTCATCAAGAAAGTCAAGTATAGATTGCATAATCTAATCAAATACTTCAAAAGAGAGTTTGAGAGAAAATAAAAATTTAAGGGGTTCAATTTAAATTTGCAACTTCTAAAAATATTAATATCTAGAATGTGTTTTACGTCCATTTTTAAACCTGCATTTTGACATAATTATTGAAAAAATTATCAAACAATTTTTATACATGTTTGTATGATTAAGAAACTGCAGACTCAACTGACAGTAAGGGCCCACTAAACTATGGTGATTTTTGCATCTTGCTGGACTTGAATATCATCTTCAGACAGGTATTTTATATAGGGTACTTTGAGAAATCAGATGCCCAAAGAAGTGAACTTTCCACTGAGTATAACAGAACTGTGTATGTGTGTGCTCACATACTTGGGTGCATATCTGTATTCAGGCAAGAGTGCATTGTTTTGTGCATGTGTGTGTCAAAATGTTGTATATGGTACTGTGGTAAATAATGTAAGTGACCTATCTTATTATCTTAAGTGATGATAGTGCAGGTTTATGTATTTCTTTTTGTAGCTTTTCTTTCTTTAAAACTTATTTAAAGATAAAAAGGTCTGAGGATATGAACTTAAGATTAACATTGTTGATTAATGCACATATTTATATATCCTTCTTCCTAAATTCCCACTCAAAATCTATTAGAGAATAAAAGCTGCACACACATAAGAAACAAAATGTAATCAGATGGGAGTCCTGATGAAATGTGACGGAAAAAAATGACTAAATGACTTGGCAGAAAACTACTTGCAAAATAGCTAAACACAAGAGCCATATGAATGTACTTTTCAGAAAAGTGTGATGTTAAACTGTGACATTACAATCCTCCTTTCTTAGAAGATGTACTTCCATTAAAGGACAAAGTAAAACAAGCAAAAGAAATCCATACAGTCCATGAATGTAACACATCTTAGTCTATTTGTGTTGCTATAAAGAAATAGCTGAAGCTGGATAATTTATAAAGAAAAGAGATATATTTGGCTCATGGTTCTGCAATACTGTGCAAGAATCACAGCACTGGTATCTGCTCAATTTCCAGTGACGGCCTCATGCTACTTCTACTCAAAGTCAAAGGTGAAGGGGAACCAGGGTGTGCACAGTTTCCATGGTAAATACAGAAGCATGAAGGAGAGGTAGAGGTGCCAGGCTCTTTTTAACAAACAGCTCTTCAGAAAATTGATAGCGAGAACTCACTCATTACCATGAGGAAAGCACTAAGACATTCATGAGAGATGTGCACCAATGACCCAAACGCTTCCAATCAGGCCCACCTTCAACATTGGAAATCAAATTTCAACATGAAGTTTGAGGAACAAACATCTAATCTATAGCATAACTGAAGAATTCATGATTTGATTGAGACACATGCAATTTCTGGAGTAATTGTGAGAGGACACCCCAGAAGGACAGCTACAAAGCATACCTACCCATGAGTAGGCACTTCATTGTAGAGTAAGAGGATCATGGCTCTCAAGAGATATTTGTTTTTTAAATGAAATTTAGGGGAATTTTATAGGTTTATCTCTGTATGTTTGGTTTGGTTTGGCTTTTGTTTGTTTTATTGTTTGATGCTACATTATTACAGTAATAGCATTATTGGAAACCATACAAGTAAATGAATTAGTCAATTATTAAACCTGGATCAATGAAACAGCAACAAAAATTCAATGAAAATGTGGGACAGCTGTGAACAGCATTTATGTGGTAACAATACTAATTCAATCAAAAAGTTGTAATGAAATTTTATTTATAGAAAGAGTATAACAGAACTGTGTGTATGTGTGTGCTCACATGCTTAGCTGCATATGAGTATTTGGGCATGAATGCATTGTTTTGAGCATGTGTGTGTCAAAATGTTGTATATTGTAGTATGGTAAATAGTGTAAGTGACTTAATCCTCAGCTTCAGAATAATAGAGTCAATAATTAATGTCTAATTTTTTAAAAGGGAAAAGAGGAAGGATGGTAGAAGCATGTTATTCTAAAATGTTTGCCAAACACCAATATGTATGTTCTTTATGAATATTTTGATAGATACAAGAAAATGATAAAAACTGTTGAAAGTTGTTGCTTTTGGGAGGTGAGAATCAAGGGAGTAGGAGAGTGTGAGGAAGATCACTGCCTTTTTGTTTTGTTTTGTTGGATTTGGTTTGATTTAGTCTGTTTGTATGAGACACTTCCTTTACACCATTTCATAAACTTGTAACTTACATATGTCTAGAGTTCCTACTTGTTTGGCACCAGCCAACTACAGCAACAGTCTCTGTGTAGGCTTAGCCAAGCTGCAGTCTCAGTAGCAAGCCCAATTCAATATCACTTTATCCCACGTTCATGCCAACTATCTTGGACCTTCCTTTTCAGCTTTTCCCTGTTAACTCTAAGATATGCAAATTTGTGGGACATACATATTGCCCTCACCTGCTCCACAATGAAGAGACACAAAGCAAAGTTTTGACCAATGAGAGATAGAAGCTAGCAGATAAATTCTTCTCCTTCCACTCCAGGACTGTATTGTTGATAGACAAATAAATGTACTGCTCTTAAAAACAAATGCTCTAACTTGATACAAAGTTAGTGGCATCCACCCTGGTAACATACGATTTTATTTTCTCACTAACATTACCTGCCTCACTCACAGTTTTCCCCTTTCTGGTTTCTTCTGAACTACACTTGCTAATAAAGTAATAGCCTAGGAGCACTGGACCCAAGTTCTACCTGAAGATCCCAAGATAAAACAGCTGATACCAGAAATGAACGATGAACAATGGTGATAAAACACGATGTGTATTCACATCACAAGTGCTAAGGGGTTCATCTTTGATTAATTGCAAAATGGTACAAATGGATGAAGAGGTATACTTGGGTGTACGTGAGCTATGGCACTTGAATAGTATGAGGGCAATGATAATAATAATAAATACTGAAGAGTAGGCTGGCCTCTGTTAATGACATTAGAAGGTCTGTGGAAAGAAAATTATAGGTTCAAGGCAGCCAACTGAAAATTGAAAGTGTGCTGTAAAACTGTAAAAGCAAAGAGCTTCTATGACAGCTTTTAAGTAGACTCTGGTCTCTTACAGGTTTAGGGCAGCTTTTACTAGACATTAAGCCACCAATCTAATTGTAAAGGTAACAAAGCTGACAATTAAAATTAATGGCTAGCCTTGACAAGTGTCCTATGTTACAGTAAGGCTCTGACAAGTAAATATTGGGGACTTAAGACCTGGCAAAGTGTTATAGGAAACAGTCTGAGAATGTTGAACCCCCATATTCCCCTGAATACTCTGAGCTCCTCCTTCCCAGTATGATGTGAAAAATGCCCTCTTGCCTGAACATGTGCAATGACCTCACTAGAAGTGAGTTCCTCACAAGATGATGCTTGTTCTCCTCAAGTGCCTGTGCCATCCCTCATTGTCTTCAGGACCTTAGTCAGTATCACCTCTCAGATATCCTATATGGGTCAGTCTGGTTAACAGACCAAAAAGAAATGTGCCCAGGAGAATACAGAATCTGATAGCATGTCCTGCAGAAATTGGAGGGACACTTTGTGAGTAGATTAGTAGAACAAGACAGGTAGCATAAAATTCTGGATTATAGAAAAATTATTGATATGGCCACACTGTTACTAGAGGTTCTTTGTACTGGAAGAAAAATTACACTTAGTTCTAATATTTTTCTGGAATATTTTCTTGAAAGTAGATCATGATGATACCTAGACTAAATGTAGTAAAAATAATAGAACCATTTTTTTGAGTGTTGAGGAAGGAATAAGAAGTTTCAGAAAATATTTAGCATGTAATATCCAAGAAACGTTGACTATACTTTCTGGAAGGGGCAGAGGACACTCCATTCACCGAGGCAATAATGAATACCCTGGTGAAGGGACCAATGGTATCTTTGAGAAACTCTATGGTGGCCATCCTCAATAGACAGGCATTGGTAGAAGGTACTGCTACTAAGAACCTGGGTTCATGATATTACTGATATTGGAGACATCAAAATGACTTCATTTAACTGTTAAAAGCAAGGCAGAGATAACAGCTATTGAAGACATAAAGCCAGAGTGACAAACAGGGAATTTGACCATCAGTGACCTGATACATCAAGCTAACATGCCATGGTGCTCCTAGAGGCATGCCAGTACACAGTTAACTACAGTGTTTTTTAAATTGTGCAAGTTCAAGAATAACAAACAAATTAATAACAGATGAAAATAAACAAAAAAGTAAATAACAAGGCCTGGTGAGAAAAAGGCTAAATAAATCCTGCCACTGCACAAAAAGTCACCTCCCATTCAGTGTCCCGATATAAAACAGTCACGGAACCTCTTGATCAGAAAAGTGCTAAATCCTCTTGCACAAAGACACTTAAATGACACTGCATGTACATGTGATATACATTCTTCTGATGCTACCCAAGAAGATCAATGGCTAGTTGTGAACTCTTAGATTTTGGATCTTAGTTGACACTGCCCTCTTGCCTGAACATGTGCAATGACCTCACTAGAAGTGAGTTTATGAAATGGTGTAAAGGAAGTGTCTCATACAAACAGACTAAATCAAACCAAATCCAACAAAACAAAACAAAAAGGCAGTGAAGGGGCAGGAGCACTGCAAATATTATGCAGGTCAGATAATGAAACAGACTCATTCAGCTCCACAAAGTATACTATTGTTGGGGTTGATTGAAGACAAATAACATGATACAGGAAGAGAAAATGAATATTCTTAAGTCATTAAGACCCAAACCACTCCGAGGCATATCTCTTTAGTGTTCTTTCTTATGAAATTATTTCTTTAACTCCTGGCATTTAATTATCAAGGATTATGTGAGAAATTTTGATTTTAGAAGGACTCTTCTAAAGTCCCCCTCCCCCAAAAGATTCTAACAGAGTCTTTTGTGGCCCTCTTATCACATAAACAAGGGTGGTTAACAGGTGACATCAGGTGTAAGCCACCAACAAACTAGCCAGCCTTGAGACCTATTATGAGAGTATGGAGTTTTAAACAGCAGGTTATAGTTAAAAATCATTGTTTAGCCTATTTGACATTATCCTTGCTAAAGATCAGTGCCAGAACTCAGAGCTTTCTCGGAGATAATTTGAAGGCAGTCTCCATCCAGGTAGACCCCTTTTGAAACTCAGTTTTCTAAATCCACTAAAGTGTTCACAATACTTTTCCAAAATACATAATACTACCTCTACAATCCAAAGAGACTCACTAAATGCTGTGCCTTAGTGGTAGGAGATATAAGTTTAAAATTAAAAAAAAAAAAACCTTTCATATCTTAGTAGTCTTGGCATGCCATGGACAAATGGATTTCTAAAATCTTTACTTACTTAATAGGCTTCTGAATCTTCATGGAATTTGCCTTCCATCTCTTAGAAAGTTATTTATAAAAAATAACTATACGGACCTAAAACACTATTATATTTTCTAGTTAGTCTATGTATAAATAGAGTTTTGGTTCAAACCTCTATCACATTAGGTCCAAATTGGGGTGATATACTTAGCATCTCAGAGAAGTCTTATGTTTGTTAACTCATTGTGGAACAAAAGGATGTTATTGTAAAAAATATACTTTATTCTTTCTTTTTTTGGAAACAGAGTCTCACTTTATTGCCTAGGCTAGAGTGAGTGCCATGGCGTCAGCCTAGCTCACAGCAACCTCAAACTCCTGGGCTCAAGCAATCCTGCTGCCTCAGCCTCCCAAGTAGCTGGGACTACAGCCATGTGCCACCATGCCCGGCGAATTTTTTCTATATATATATTAGTTGGCCAATTAATTTCTTTCTATTTATAGTAGAGATGGGGTCTCGCTCTTGCTCAGGCTGGTCTCGAACTCCTGAGCTCAAACGATCCGCCCACCTCGGCCTCCCAGAGAGCTAGGATTACAGGCTTGAGCCACCGCGCCCGGCTTTATTCTTTAGCAAAATAGCACAAGAAAAGAATAATCAAATTTTAGGGTTAAGTTCACAATTGAGTCCACTATCAAAGTCTTGATAAATCCAAGAGTTGTGGTTCCCATCTATTTCCATTCATTTTATTTATCTGGCCTTTTGGAAAACCAGATGATTATAGCACATGATTAAAAGTTATAGTAAGCTTAACTAGGGAGTATCCCTACCTGTAGTTGCTGTGTTGTGCTGTGCTGGGTGCTATCTCCATGCCAGAGCAGCCTCACCCAATATTTCCCTATTGAGCTGGTAAATGCATTCTTCTTAATCTTTATCATTAGGAGAATCAGTCAGTTAATCTTTATATGACAAAGGCAAGAGTACACATACACTGTCTTACTCCAGAACTAGTTAAAAACTTTTGCTTTCTGTCATAATATAGTCCATATCCTTGATCCCGACATTTTAAATAATAGCATTCTCACTCATATTAATTACATCATGTTAACTATTTCTAATAGGAAGGAAGTGGTAAATACCTTAAAATTCCTTATAAAACAAATGCATTCCAGGAGATGAAAGACAAATTCCGTGAAAATTCAGAGGCCTATTACATAAGCAAAGATTTTAGAATTCAATTCATTTTTCTGGCGCATGATAGGACTACTAAGGTAGGACACCAGTTTTTTTTTTGTTTGTTTGCTTGTTTTAACTTCATATCTCTAACCACTAAGGCACAGCACTTTGTGAGCCTCACTAGATGTAGAAATAGTAAAATATATTTTGGAATACTATCATGAACACTTTAGAGGGTTTAGAAGCTGAAATTTCAAGAGAGGCCCATAACAAATGTAGGTTCTCCAGCATGTTGAAAGCATACTGCAAGCTGTCTCACCACATGGGCCATATAACCCTGAAGATTTGGTGGTGCTAGTAGTGTCTGTTGTAGACAAGGATGGTTAGCTCTCAGTAAACCTCAGTATAAGAGTAATAGTATAGTGTTTTTAGATAAGGATAAGGAGGGAGAGGAGCAGATGTCACTAGGAGATGCTTTGTCTATAATAGAAGGAACACATTGACAAGAAGGGGAATTTCCAAGAAAGAGGAGATAACATGTCCAGGGGGCTTTGAAGGACTAGAAAGATGTTTGCTCTATGATAAGGGGTGGGGGGTCTCCAAAGACTGACCAACCAAAAAAAAAGTAGAAAGGCCACAAAATGGAGATATGACCAAGGTGGTAAAAGAGGGTCTTTGGAGTGTGCATATAAGTAAGGTGACAGTATTCTCAGGTGACCTACTCTCATTAGCATAGTAAAAATCATACCCACTACTGCTGTGACCATTTATAAATGCCATAGAAACCCCTGGAAATTGCCTTACAATGATAGAAAAGAGGAGGGCTCACCATTCCAGGAATTCCCCACTTCTTTCCAAGAAAAACCATGAATATTCTGCCCACTTAACATAGAACTAGGGAATCAGCATAAAGCTGAGAAATCTTGTTAAACTCAGGGTCTCCTCCACTCACAGGGATTGACCCATTCATTCTCTGTAATGTAGTACACTTTAAAAACCTTGGCACTTTGCCTGCTTGCGTCTGCTTAGTCTGCTCATTTGCTCCGTCGACTTGGTACCAGTAACCATCCTTCAGTGCTGGGAACAAAGAACCAGGGAACGTAGACTTGACATGTGGTCCCGACACCTTACAGTATCCTAAGATTCTAGAACAAGGCTGTGATTTCTACATCAAAGAATTAATCACATTTCTAAATTAACTCTTTACCTTGCTATAAGCTTAATACTGAGCACTTGAACATGGAACATCAAGTTAGTATGCAATTATATCAGACTTTTATGAAGGAGATAATACCAGCGACAAGGTTAAGCAGAAATTGAAGCAATCCACCATGCAATGAAAACAGTCTGTTTGAGATCAGCCCAAGCAGGTCTAAATTTATAGACAAATTATATAAGGGACACAAACCACCATGTTACCCACCTCACAATTATAGTCTCATAGAGAGCTCTCTACAACTGAGAGAAGGAATGGATGTAGCTCACAGATGAGTTAGAGATTTGTGTTGCTGAGAGCCAAAAAAAAAAAAAAAAAAAAGAAAAAGAAAAAACATTGGCACATGATAGCTCTACTCAAGGATCCCTCCAAGTGAGCAGAGTTGTGAGTGTTATACTTGTTCATGCAATTCACATGGATTACTATGGAAGGAAAAGGTACCTAAAATGTGGGCTCCTGATGAATACTTGAATGTTTTATCAAGGGTTTGGAAATAATAAGATATATAATATAATAAGATATATAATATAATAAGATTGATGGAAGAAGAAGGACATGGAGGCTCTTTTTAGGAGATATAGAAGTAAGCACAAAATATACAGATATTTGAGTCTCACACAACTGCCATCAGACAAAGATGTCAGTTATCTTTCTTTTTTCAGTTATACAAGGCCCAATGAGACCATTACCAGTAAATACAGACATAATGGCAGGGATGGCAATTGTGAATAGGCCAAAGTTCATAGACATCATCTCGTCAAAGTTAATTCCAGCTGCTGCCACTGATGATTGTCAAAGTCACTGCTGCAAATATTAACCATAATCATTAGATAGTGAACTATTCAGCCACTTCGTGGTAGGTTACTAATATCAGATCCTCCGCCTTGGAGAAGACAGCAATCCATCCTTACCATAGCTGATAACTATTCTTGATACGTGTTTGTCTTTCTCATTGATATGGACTGCATATGTGCCCTAAAATTCATATATTGAAGTTTTATTCTCCAATGGAATGTTTATTATTATGGTATCATGAAAGTAGAGCACCTATGTTGGGCTTGGTGCCCTTATAAGAAGATAAAGAAATTAGAGCTCTTTCTCTCTGCCATGTGAGGATACAGTGAGAAGACAATTGCTTATAAAGCAAGAGAAAGGCCTTCACCAAGAACCAAACCTTGGACATTTATATTCCAAAACTCTGAGAAACAATTATTTGTGATTTAAGCCACCCAACCTATGGTATCCTGTTATAATAGACCAAACTGACTGAGACATTTATAGTCAGTGCCTCCACACCAACCACTATGTGAGGCTCAAGAATGATTTATTTATGCAGTTTGTCACAGAAGAAAACATCACCTCAGGGAAGATGATCCATTTTATGGAAAAAGAAGTATAATAATGATGAGATAACCTCAAGATTATATATCTATCATGTGATGTGCCCTAAAATAAGCCAATGTGGTAGACCAGTGTAATGACAGTTAAAGATTCTTCTAGGGAGCCAGCATGGACAAAACATTCTTTAGGCTTCAGTCATTGGTTTCAGGATATGCTAGACACACTGACCAAGAGCAGATATACAGCAGTGTACCTCAGTAGCTGTGCCTCACTTTATCAGTAGATCCAGGACCAAAGAGTGGACCAATGCCTATCATCATCATTCTTAGTGTATGCTATACATCTTTGCAATCTTATACACTTCTAGGTTCAACGCCTTGGTTCCTAGGAAAATAATGATTCCCTCAAGAGAAACATTATGATTTACACTGAAATAGGAACAGTATCTAACTTCTTGCTATGTTGACTTCCTCATGCAAATGAAACAGAAGGAAAAGAATGAATCTATAAAATTGATCGGGTAATCAACTCTGTTTACCAAGTTTGGCTAAAGCTTCCTGTATACATGAAGAAATGGAGAAGCATTTCTGAACCTTATAAATTTTCTAGCACATTTCTTAATATATCCATGCCCAAGAAGAATGGAAAGTAGAAAATTGAAGCAAATACTTGTTAACAAGGTCTTGGTAATTAAGAGCACAAACCCCTTGGGGATGAAGGTCTCAGTCACATCACCAGGTAAGCAACCCAAAGCAATAGAAAATCTGGCTGAATATACAGGAAGGAATAAATAGGTTGTGGAAGAGGATTATGAATGTCACTTACAGCCTTGAGAACATGTGCAGCAATGAAAACTCTAGATTGTTTCACTAATTATCTTACTTTGTCTTTCAGATATTGTGACTGGTTACCAGGTTAGAAGTGAAGATATATCATTCTCACAAAATTTGGAGGCTCTGTAGAGTTGGATGGGAACTTGAAAATAAGGCCACAGACAGATCTGAATAGACTAACATAGATTGTGTAAGACACTTATTAGATACCACTTCATATCTTCTTGAATCTGTTTCTTGAGCCCTTAGTCATTTTTGTCCCTAGATTCCACTGGGGTAACCAACTATCAATGAGCTTTGCTAATTATAAATAAATTGTGTTGGCTAAAAACATAAATAAGAAAACTTATTCTGTATCTATCATTACATTAAGCATTACCATTAAATTGACTGTATGGAGTGATTTGGGGTGTTTTTATCCTGTTACTATCTGATTATTTTAATTACTGAAACATGTTTAATTGTTTAGTAAGAATTAAGAAATAGAGTCTTAAAATATTTAACTCAGTTACTTTTCTTAATTTCCTAATATAATATCTGCATGTATAGCAATAGCTATTTGATACTAATCATCATTAAGTCTTAATCACCAGGGATTAAAGATATACCCAGAGTCAAAATCTCAGACATACATAGATTTAAAGTAGAGATTCCAAGCGGAGATAAAGAATGTCTACTTTGTTAATTTTTCTTGGGAATCTAAAGCATGAGTATATATAAGAAAGTATAGATCTAGTAAAAAACAAAGTAGAACGCTAACATCTAGGGTGGGTAAATAATAAATAGGATCTTGACAATAATCAACTGGACTTAATTATACAATTTTCATTCATCTATCTAAAACTGTATGTTTATTCCTCTTTTCATATACTCACAATTTTAAGAGGACTTGTGTAAAAAATAAGAACAAATACAAGCATCAGTTGTCATCTTTAGTATTTATTTTCTACTTAATGAAATAGTCAATGGTTTTATATATATATATAATTGGCTAATAAGAATATATGGGATTATTTAAATTATATTTTCATTCACTTATTCCTTGTTCATATTAACAATATAAATGCAAATAAATCATACAAAAGGGCATTTATTAACCATATCATATCTGTTCCCCTTGTGTATTAAATTGACATTTTTCAACTTGGATATTGTACCTCAATGAATGTGAAAAAGAGAGAGAGAAAATTTTCTTCTGAATTAAAATAATAGAATACTATAAGATTTATGTCTTAAAAACAAGAATTAGAGAAAGTTTGTCAAAAACACACATTTTCTAATGTGTGACATTATATGAAGAGTGAATTTACTTATTCTAAAATGTCAAATAAAATACATTCCCCCAAAGGGATGATAGTCACAAATTTAGATACATATTAAAGATGGCATTAATTTAAGTATAAGTTAAAACAATCTTTAATTCAATAATTTTTTACATTTATAATGTTAACAATATTTTTCTCAGTTTATATATAATGAGACATATTCAAATACAAATAATCCTTGAAAAACTAATCATTTAAATAATTGTATTGAAGTCCAAATGTTCATTTTATAATTCTATTCAAACAATGCTCTAAATTGATTTTTAGGAATATTACTGAAATATTTTAATATGTAAACTAATGCCCTTGGAATAAAATCTAAAGGAATAATGTTAATGTTTACAATCTCCATGAGCAGCTTATGTCAGCTGCAATAAATACACCAGCAGTGATTGTGCATAAGCTACTTTGGGAAAAGACTTCTTGCCATAATAATAGTTTTGTATTAATAAAGTACCTTTCGTGAGAAGAACTCCAAGAGGCTTTACAAATATTATCTCATTATTCCTTCCAATACTCATGTGGCAGGTTTGTGGTAAGAATCATTATTCCACTTTGTTATATAAATGAGCCAAAGACAGCCTCTGTATTGGTCCCTAGGTTGTTTATTTCCTCACTGCAAGCTAAGACCTATTCAAAAGTCCTCCACTGCTAAACTCAAAATCATTACTTCAGTAATAGCCTAGAAAAGCATATTTCTAGCCACTTAGAGCCCGCTTGATTTGTATGCCCTATGGAACCTCATCCTGAATCTTCCAGCCACTGATATGATAGGACCTTGTATTTCTAAGGTACAAGATATCTGTGGCCCATTGAAGTTCTCTGAGCCAGGGACTCCCCACAATGCTGCACAGTGACATCACCTAGAGGTAAGCACACTCTCTGTGTCCCCTCTTCTCTGGGAGTTCCCCTACCCCTCTTCCCTTCTGGATGGTGACTTCCTCACTGTAATCCTCTGTACAGTTTCATATTGTAAGAGACTTACTCTATCATGGCAATCATGTCCAAGCATGACCCAATAAAACTTATCATGTGTTACTGCCTCCTGTGGTCATATCTTTCTCCTTGATCAGCCCCAATCACTTGAAACCTCCTATACACTTTTAGATTGCAAATTAGGCATGGCCATCAGGTGGTTGTAGAGAGCAGC
>VSMD01013859.1:0-16295 GCA_008750895.1 Mirza zaza
TCTCAAAAAAAAAAAAAAAATACTTCAGCCGGGCGTGGTGGCTCATGCCTGTAATCCTAGCACTCTGGGAGGCTGAGACAGGTGGATTGTTCAAGGTCGGGAGTTCAAAACCAGCCTGAGCGAGCCCCCCCCCCCCCCGCCGTCTCTACTAAAAATAGAAAGAAATTAATTGACCAACTAAAAAATATATATATAGAAAAAAATTAGCCGAGCATGGTGGCGCATGCCTGTAGTCCCAGCTACTTGGGAGGCTGAGGCAGCAGGATTGCTTGAGCCCAGGCGTTTGAGGTTGCTGTGAGCTAGGCTGATGCCATGGCACTCACTCTAGCCTGGGCAACAAAGTGAGACTCTGTCTCAAAAAAAAAATACTTCAGGGAGAAAAGTGAGGGTGGGGAATAGATACATCAAACAAGAATAGAAAAATATTGATGATTGTTGAAGCTGGGTGATGAAACATAGCATACATTATACTCTTCTCTTTGATTTTTGTTTGTTTGCTTAAATTTCCACAGTAAGAAGCTAAATAAAACAAAACACCTCTCACTTTGACTCTACAGGGTTTAGCCTCAGAAAAATAATCTAAAATATAGGAAAAACCTTTATGTATAAAGATATCAATCCCACCGATATTATGAGTGCCCAAATGAAAAACAACCCAAATGTCAAACAAATGGATGACAATTTTGTAAACCAGTGGTCCCCAACCTTTTTAGCACCAGGGACCAGTTTCATGGAAGACAGTTTTTCCATGGACCAGGGTGGGGTGGGGGAGGATTGGTTTCAGGACCATTCAAGCACATGACATTTATTGTGCAAACCTCTCTGCTAATGATAGTCTGTATTAGCAGCCGCTCCCCAGCACTAGCATCAACGCCTCAGCTCCACAGCTCCACCTCAGATCGTCAGGCATTAGACTCCCATAAGAAGCCCACAGCCTAGATTGCTCACATGCGCAGTTTACAGTAGCGTCTGCACTCCTTCGAGAATCTGATGCCGCCTGATCTTATGGGAGGCAGAGCTCAGGCAATGATGCAAATGATGGGGAACAGGTGTAAATGCAGATGAAGCTTCACTTGCTCAGCTGCTGCTCACCCCCTGCTGGGTGGTCTGGATCCTAACAGGCCACAGACCAGTACCAGTCTGCAGCCCGAGGGTTGGGGACCGCAGTAGTAAACTATACACGTCCTTCAAGGAACTATTATGTGGCCATTAAAAAACAGATGTTCATAAGGAGTTATAATCATATGACAAAGTGCTTATGTTAAAATGTCAAGTGCAGGCTGGGCGCAGTGGCTTGCGCCTGTGATCCTAGCACTCTGAGAGGCCAAGGCGGGCGGATTGGTCGAGGTCAGGAGTTCGAAACCAGCCTGAGCAAGAGAGAGACCCCCGTCTCTACTATAAATAGAAAGAAATTAATTGGCCAACTAATATATATAGAAAAAATTAGCCAGGCATGGTGGCGCATGCCTGTAGTCCCAGCTACTTGGGAGGCTGAGGCAGCAGGATTGCTTGAGCCCAGGAGTTTGAGGTTGCTGTGAGCTAGGCTGACGCCACGGCACTCACTCTAGCCTGGGCAACAAAGCGAGACTCTGTCTCAAAAAAGAAGAAAAAAAAGCGCAAAAAATAGATCGTGGGGTTTTATACAAATCAATATAACAGTCAGCTTTTGCTGTACAACAAACCACTCCAAATTTTGTGGCTTAAGATGATAAACATTTGTTATTTTCCTTGTTTTGTGGGACTGGGTGGTTTGTCGCTGCATAGGGATAGTCAGGGAGGGCCTCACCCACACATCTGGTGGTTGGTAATTAATTAGTGTAAGGGTGAGACAGGGAACCAGCAGACTCTGCTCAATAAAGAGTCTTAAGAGGCCGGGTGCGGTGGCTCAAGCCTGTAATCCTAGCTCTCTGGGAGGCCGAGGTGGGGAGGCCCAGGTGGGCAGATCGTTTGAGCTCAGGAGTTCGAGACCAGCCTGAGCAAGAGCGAGACCCCATCTCTACTATAAATAGAAAGAAATTAATTGGCCAACTAATATATATAGAAAAAATTAGCCGGGCATGGTGGCACATGCCTGTAGTCCCAGCTACTTGGGAGGCTGAGGCAGCAGGATTGCTTGAGCCCAGGAGTTTGAGGTTGCTGTGAGCTAGGCTGACGCCATGGCACTCACTCTAGCCTGGGCAATAAAGTGAGACTTTGTCTAAAAAAAAAAAAAAAAAGAGTCTTAAGAGCCAAATCAAAGTCTCTGATAAAACAGCAAGTGGTAGAGAAACCAGACAAAGCGGCTAGAACCAAGATGGCCGTGTAAACCGACCTCAGGTTGCCCTCGCTGCTCATTACACCCTGCTTATAATTTATCAGCATACTAAAAGAAACTCCCACCAGTGCCATGACAGTTTACAAATGCCATAGCAACTCCCAGAAGTTACCCTATACGGTTTAAAGGGCGGAGGAAACTCGGTTCTGGGTATTCCCTACCCCTGTCCTAGAAATCTTATGAATAATCCTCCTCCTGCTTAACCTAAAATTAAATAGAAAGTATAAAATAAGACCCTGGGAACTCACAAGGTGCTGCTCTCTGTTGCTCTGAGATAGATGTTGCTATGTCTATGGAGCGAGCCTTCCATTTCTTTGTTGCTTCAATAAAGTTGCTTTTGCCTTCCTTTTTCAGAGGGCTCTTGAATTCTTTCCTGCATGAAGCCAAGAACCCACTCAGCTTTCAGGCCAGGCCTCAGTGTTGGGTCCACTTCCCTGTATCAAGAGGACTCCATCTGGGACAGTTCAGTTCTGTTCCATGTGGTCTCTCATCCTCCAAAAGGCCAGGCCAGGCTTCTTCTCACAGCAGTGTTGCAGTTCCAAAGAGCAGCAAGAGAGCAAGCCCCAAGACAGAAGCACTTTCAAGCCTCTTTTGCCTGAGATTTGCTAGTGAGTGTCCCATTAGCCAAAGCAAGTCAGGATGAGCAAGCCCGAGCCGGTGTGGGAAGTCATTACACAGCGGCTGGTATATAGGGAGGCCTTTACTATAATACAAGCATCTACCTCAAGTATGTTGACGGACCTTAAATCAACTTAACTTAGATTCTGAGCACCCAAACTATGTGCTTGTGGGAAACTCAATCCTAATAATTTTTAGAACGTTTTCACCAAACTGGCCCTGACCATGGCCTTGCCATGGAGCTTGTAGTTGTCAGTTGTTTGTCCATGCTGGTCAGAAGCATAGCTTAAGCAGGGGGGCATAAAAGGGTGAGTCATTGCTTCCCCGAGAATATTCTCCAAAAGTAGCACCAAGAATGACTTTGTCATGGGTTGGATTTCCTGGGAAGCTGATCTTGAGTTAGAGACTAGTGTGCAAGAAGTTTATTAGGGAAAGCCTGTGAGATCACCTGTCAAGGGGGAAAGATTTCAACAAGGATTGAAAATCTGGTGGGGGCTGGGTGCAGTGGCTCACGCCTGTAATCCTAGCACTCTGGGAGGCCAAGGCAGGCGGATTGCTCGAGGTCAGGAGTTCAAAAGCAGCCTGAGCAAGAGTGAGACCCCGTCTCTACTATAAATAGAAAGAAATTAATTGGCCGACTAACATATATAGAAAAAATTACCCGGGCATGCTGGCACATGCCTGTAGTCCCAGCTACTTGGGAGGCTGAGGCAGGAGGATTGCTTGAGCCCAAGAGATTGAGGTTGCTGTGAGCTAGGCTTACACCATGGCACTCACTCTAGCCTGGGCAACAAAGGAAGACTCTGTCGAAAGAGAGAGAGAGAGAGAGAGAGAGAGAGAGAGAGAGAGAGAGAGAGAGAGAGAGAGAGAGAGANAAAGAAAGAAAGAAAGAAAGAAAGAAAGAAAGAAAGAAAGAAAGAAAGAAAGAAAGAAAGAAAGAAAGAAAGAAAGAAAGAAAGAAAAAATCTGTCGGGAAGGAAGAAGAGAGGAGATGTGTCTGCTCATTAAGGTAAGAAGTCCTGGTCTAGCACACTCTTGAGAATGTAGCTCCTAATGTACTTTAGTGATTCGGGTGAAACTGAAATTTTTTAACATAAAAAGAAAAAGATCAAGGCCATGGCCTAATTGGCACCATGTCGTTTTTGCACCAGCGCATAATTTGGGGCTTGCATTGGAACCTCCGTGGACCTTTCTCAAACAACACGGGTCTAGGCCCCAGATCTTCTGATTCCATGGGTTCAGAATGGGAGTCCAGGATCTATGAATTTTGAAATACCTCCCTAGGTAATGTGCTCTCAGTCAAGATCCCCTCATTGAACAGTACTGGGTACTTAGTTGCCTCATACCAAGACAATTTTTTAAATTTCAAAATCTCTTGAGATATAATATTGGATAAGAAGCCTGGAGAAGCACAGGGGAAATGGGTGGTCTTGGGCCTCTGGAGGAGCGTGGTCTCTCTGGAAGAGACCAGTTGTCCTCTCCTGCTTTGAGCACCCAGGGAACTGCTCTTTCTGTCATCACACCCTGGATTACACACACCCCTGCTGAAACCCTGGCCACCAAACTGAGGTCCAGCTCTCCTTCCAGGCTCACTTAATTCCTCTATGTGCTCACACAAGAATGGCTGGAAAAAGTAACAGGGCAGGGTTTCTTGGAAAGCAATCTGGCCTGAATCAGTATTAATGATTAAAATGTGTCCTTATGTGGCTATTTCCCAATGGAGAGCACATTCCTAAGCTATTTTAACTCATCAGTTCAGAAATTCTAGAGTCCTTACCCTCAGTTCTTGAGGTGTGGATCCTTTTTCTCCCAGAGGATCTGATCCAGACACCATGTACTAGAGGGCTCTATGAGCCCCATAAAATATCTACCTACCTGTCCATCTCTCATTATCATTTATAGAGAGATACTGGTAGAGATATTTGTATTACAGAGTAATGTAATCTTGATTTAGCAAGTTTGGAACCTATTAAAACTTTTACAGTCCTGTTAAGGGTTAGTGGCCAGGACCTTCTTGGAGTCATCAGGGTAACACAGAAAAGGCCAAGAACAGGCTGCCTTGTAAAATCTTAGGAAATTTGACTGGCTTCGCTTTGCTTCCCTGGGCCACAGGAGCAGGCCATATGACATTTCAGACCCTGTTCAAAGGAATGCAGTTTCCCAGAGTCTACAGGGTCTTCTATTGTCCTACATAAGTTGATTTTTTCCTTCACAAATAAGCACGCAATTGGCTATTTTCACTGTGATGAACATCTCACCAAAGTGAAAGAGTCACCAATTTTAGCCCAGCTACTCATTCCCATTTTGATCTTAACTATGTTAAGTTTATGAGAACTTTGTTTTCTTTTTATCACTGATCAGCACTTTCATTTGTGTATTTTTCTATTCAATTCAATTTCTAAATAGTGACAACAATGGCTATGTTGACAACGATGACAACTGCATAATGCTGACATTAGTCTGCAACCATCCTGCATCAGCTGAGAAATGAAAGTTCAAATGTGGTCTTTGAAAAGTGTGTTGGGTCTGTTAGTATATACTGTATGAAATGCATGCAAGTGTAGCTGTTCGAGACTTGAGTTTAGCAAAGTCGAGGGCTGTCTATATATATAGGACATCCCCTGCCTTTCTCTGCACCTCAGAATCTTCAAAATTCTTCCTTCCAATCTTTTCAAAATTCAGAAACTTACCTTCCTATCACTGTAATGCTTCCTGCCTCATGATATGTGCAGTCATTATTAAGAGAGGCAGTAATGGCAAAGATTTTTAGCATTTCTCTTGAAATCCCACTTGATGTTTGCATCCTCTTTGTTGGGGGGAGGGTGTCTTGATATCTTGACATAGGCAGCACTTGCCAGTCAGACTTATACCAGCCCTAGAATGATCATGTGGGCAATCTTGATGACAAGTATGATAATTAAAGTCTAACCAAAGTGTGGCCTCCAAACATGAAAATAAGACAAATGCTTACATTTGGTAAATCCTACATGAAAAAGAAGGTAAGGGAGACCACCTCTGATTATCTGTCCCAAATTGAGTCAGCAAAATTCTTGCAGAGAAAAGGAAAAAAGAGCATCAGCCAGCTTCTGGTCTGGTTTGGAGGAGGCTCTGTCTAGGTACACTGGAGGGAGTAGAGTGCAATCCAAACTGTAAGCCTGCTAAAGCCAGGTGCCCAGGCTAGCTCCTAGTGTCTATTTGAGGAAACCCCTGTTAAGTATACTCAATTGCATTAGTTAGGACTCTTGTTGCAAGTGACAGAAGCCTGACTCAAACTAGCTTAGGGAGAAAGATGGATTTATTACAACGAGCAATATATTGACTCTAGGAACTCAGGAGCAAGAATGTAGTTGGGCCTTAGGGACTACAGGGAGTAAGAGATGCAAACACCACCAGCCTCTTGGTATTGTCTTTGTGTCTCTTTGCACTTTATCCTTTTTTTCTCAGCAATGCCTCCAGTCCTCTATACCATATAATCTGAAACACGGTTATAGGGAGCTCCTAAATTTTATATTTTACAACCTCAGACACCAAAGAGAGCCTGCTCTGATTCTCTTTTAGCCTCTGGTCCAAAAATCTGAAGTGACACTCATTACATCAGTTTGGGGCAGGTAGATTTGCATGAATCAATCAGCTGTGGACAGGAGGCAAGGTCACATGGTAACTTGGCAGTCTGAGAGGAGGAAGCAAGGAGCAGGAGCAACTCCTAGGTGAATAGTGCCAGCCAGACATTCCCCTGGGTGTCCACTGAACCAGCAATCCCACCATTTTGATGTCTTCTTTGCACTTTTTAATATATGTATGAGTCTGGAGAAATATACTATGTTCATGGATTGGAACACTCAATATTGTAGAGATCAATTCTTCCCAAATTAATTTGTAGATTATATGTAATCTTTTTTTTTTTTTTTTGAGACAGATTCTTACTCTGTTGCCTGGGCTAGAGTCCTGTGGTATCAACCTAGCTCACAGCAACCTCAAACTCCTGGGCTCAAGCGATCCTCCTGCCTCAGTCTCCTGAGTAGCTGGGACTACAGGCATGCACCACCACGCCTGGCTAATTTTTTCTATATATTTTTAGTAGTCCAGCTAATTTTTTTCTATTTTTAGTAGAGATGGGGTCTCACTCTTGCTTAGGCTGGTCTCAAACTCCTGAGCTCAAGCTATCTACCCACCTTGGCCTCCCAGAGTGCTAGGATTACAGGTGTGAGCCACTGCACCCTGCCTATTATATATAATCTTTATCAAAATCTCAACATGTTTCTTAATAGATCTTGAAAGGCTGATTCTAAATTTATATGAAAATGTAAAAGACCAAGAATAGCCAAGATACTGGTCTGTTCTGGAAGCTCTGGTCTATGAGATGATCAACTTCTTACTCATTTCAATAGGTTATTTTAAAAAATGAGCCAGGTGTAGTGTCATGCACATAGAGTCCCCACTATTCCGCAGGCTGGGGCAGGAGGATCCCTTGAGCCCAGGAGTTCAAGGCGGTAGTGTGTTATGATTATGCCTGTGAATAGCCACTACACTCCAGCCTGGGCAACAGAGTAAGACCTCATCTCTTTAGGAAAAAAAAAAAAGTAAGAAAGAAAAAAATTTTAGCAGAATGCTACACCTAGTCAGTCTTCATTCAGTTGTGTCTATTTTACCATACAGCAGCTCTCAGAAAAAGCAAAAAACAAAAAAAAATTATTTAGTTCACTGACAGCAAGGAAACTCACTCATTAGCTTTAGGTCTGTTTTAGGGCAGATGGTAATTGCCTATAATATCATGGAGTCATTTAAGAAACATTTTTTGAGAATGTATTATGTTCACCTTGCCCCATCTCCATTAGTTTTCAGTATCCTGGTGTTTCAGCATCCCTATATACTCTGCTATTTTTAAATATGGAAATACTGGTATTTTTGTTGGTGTAATATTCTTGCTTTGGCCTGAAAGAATCTGAAATCTGAATTATTTTATATTGAAACTACTCATGGAGTTTTATGATGCACTAAAATTTTACATCGAACAAAGATACTTATTTAAAAATAATTTTTCCGTACTTCCACAGGTCTATACTTTTCGATGACTTTTTTCAAGAGCCAGAAGAAGATAACAGGCAACAAAGCAAAGCTTCTGGTGCGATAATAATTCTCACTCTGGTCCAAAGATTTTTTTTTTTTAAGGCTAGTCAGTCAAAGACTTTTTGAAGAAGCAGATAATGAGCATGACAAAATTGAAACTGACTCAGGGAACTGGTTAGAATTCACTTCTAAACATTATGAAACTGAACAAGACCAAAAGAAAGCAGAATGATTTTTTTCTGGAGCGAAACACACTGCTTGCCATCAATAAAAAGATTGCATGCCTAGCCTTTCACCAGAACTGCGTAAGAAAATCTTAACGTTATCAAAAAGGAATGTGATTATTTAAAGATGAAAGACTTAAAGAAAAATATATGGTGTTATTTTCTCACCTTCCCCAAACTAGTGAAATACCATAAAAAATTTCTTTCAGCAGCTGGAAATATTTACACAAAATATTTTACAAATTATCTTACAACTCCAGACTTTTTTTATATTTTAAGATTGTCTTAAAAACAAACACACAAAAATCAAACAGTGTTATTTTATGTTCAGAGTTTCATGATTAAACCTCTATACTTGTCCATTGTACCAAGTTGATTATTTTATATAATAATTTTATTCATTTTCTTTGCTAATAATTTAGAGTAGAATTGTAATATATAACTAATGTCGACATTTTACTTGATGGTCTACAATATGACTTTAAAATTTTGTGTTTGGAGTGTATTCAAATATGCAATTTGATTTTTTTTTTAAATATTTGAATTCTTTCATTTATGAAATACTAGTTGTGTTAGGGTTGAACCAGAAAAGCAAAACCAGTAAGAGATACACACACACATACACACACACACAGATAAACATATGGAGATATCTATCTATTTATAAATATATTATATATAGATTTATTTATAAGAGATAGGCTTATGCATTTGTGGGGGCTGGCTAAGCGACCTCGAAGTCCACAGGGCTGGCTGTCAGAAAGGGACGATGACAGGGAGGCTGGGGCCGCATGGGCACAGTCTGAAGCCTATTTTACACGAGCACTCAGGAAGGAAGGTCCAGAGGGAAGGGAAAATAACTGTGGACTCAGCTGTTATCTGGAGTTTGTGTTCAGGGAAGTCCTAAGCCTTCTCTTTTTTTAAAAAAATAAAGTTTTAATTTTAGATCAGTTTTAGATTTACAGAAAAATTGCCAAGACAATACAAAGTTTCCATTTACCCTTATATCCAGTTTCTCCTATTATTAACATCCTACATCAGTATGGTAAATGTGTTACAATTAATAAACCAATATTGAAACATCGTTATTTCTCGGTTTTTACCTAATGTCCTTTTTCTGTCCCTAGATCTCACCCCGGATAGCACATTACATTTAGTTATCGAATCTCCCGAGACTCCCCTTGGCTATTACCGTTTCTCAGACTTCCTGTGTTTTTGATGACCTTGATAGTTTTGAGGAGTATTGGTCAGATATTTTGTAGAATGTCCCTCCATTGGAATTTGATGCTTTTCTCATGATCAGCCTGGGGTTATGGATTTTGGAGAGGTAAAGTGCCATTTTCATCACATGGCCAGGGCACATGCCATCAACATGACTTCTCGCTGTTGGCATTGATCTTGAGCACCTGGCCGAGGTAGTGTTGTTCAGGTTTCTCTACTGTAAAGTTACTCTTTTTCCCTCCTTCTCATACTGTACTCTTTGGAAGGAAGTCACTATGCACAGCCTTCAGTTAAGGAGCGAGGAGTTACATACCACCTCCTTGAGCATGAAGTGTCTACATAAATTATTTGGAATTTTTCTGCACAGATTTGTTCTCTTCTATTTACTTATTTATCAATGGACTCATGGATATTTATTTTATACAGTGAGTTATAACCCAATACTACTTTACTTGCTTTATTGCTTGCCTTTTTCTAGCTTTGGCTACTGGGAACTCTTTCACTTGACTCTTGTGTCATTTTAGCATACCCTCCTCATTTTGTGTGTGTGCGCATGCATGGCAACACGTGTGTGTGTGTGTGTGTGTGTGTTCGAGCACTTCCCTTCTTTCTGGTACTGTAAGATACTCCAGGCTCATCTTGTGTATGTTCTGCCCTGGTCCTAGAATCAGCAGTTTCTCCAAGGATCCCTGGTCCTTTCATTGGAGAATGGAATTGGAAACAAAGATCTGGAAACTAGACGTGCTTGCTGCTACTGGGCTATCACTGCTTCTAGGTGCTCTCACTGACAGAGGGAGGAAATACGTGTGTATACTAACCTGTATATGTTCACATATCTATAAATCTTTCTATATGTAACCATCTGTGTCTATATTGAGCTAAATATGCCTTCTTACTGATGTCTCTGACCCTAATCCATGACCACATGAATCTGTGTAGTCTCCTCCCCTTCCCTAATGATCTCCCATTTAACTAACTTAAAGGCAACTGATTAGAGATTTTACTTTCCTGTGCAAAATCCCTTCAGTGTTTGATTGAATGGGAGGAGCTGTGCTGTACTGTGAAATGCCTGCTGTCTTCCTTCCATTCTCTGCCTCTCCTGCGAGGATATCATTTGTAGTCCAATCTAACCAGGATTGTATTAGAAAGGGAATTCTAGGGTCTATAATTCAGTGGAGCGGAGTTGGTACATCACACTCACGTGAGTGACAGTTTGGGGTGATAATGCCCTGGTATTATGTTATTAGTCTCACCTTATCCTGCACGTCATTGCCAACTTCTGACCCCCAGCTTTCGGCATGTCCCTGTGGTCAATCTTCCTCCCCTCTATCTGGTCCAGCACTCCTTGTCCTTGGGGTCTAACTCAACTTCAGCATGTGTGTGCAGCTGTGGCCTCTCTGGCTTTTAAAGGCCCAGCAGACCTCCCCTTTGTTCAAACTCCTCTATGTCATACCCTAGAACTCCAAGCCCTAAAACAAGAAAAGAGAGATTTGCTCTTGCAAAAACGAGATTCACTCTTGCTCACGAATGTTTCACCTAATCAATGATTTCTTGTTTTTAGAACTACTTTGGTGGTGACTTTGTTTATTTGCATCGAGGGCCTTAACCTTCCCTTGCTGCCTAAAATTGCTAAATTCAGCCCTTCTGGGAGCACCAGGAATGTAAAAGCCTCACATGACTCTGTATTTGTATTATGCTTATTGTCTGCATGTTAATATTCTAGCAGAATAAAAATAAGGCATGGGGCTTGCTGCCTTGTTCACTGCTGTTACCAGTGCCTCCAACAGGGCGTGGCACACAGGGGTCACTCAAGAAGTATGTGTTGGATGAATGAATGAATACAACCTAACTGCACATTTCTGTACAAGTGCTTGTGGACAATATGTAAATCTCCATGAGTGTGTTATTTGTGTTTGTGCATGTGGGGGGGAGAGAAGGGGGGACAAAAATATTTGGGCAGACCCAAAACAGCCATCAGGGACTGCTTTAATAACTTCTAACCATCAATATAGTATATGCTCAGAAAAATGTGAAAATTAACATTCGTACAGAATGGAAGCCCTCCCCAAGATATGTCCTAACCCCCAGAACCTATGAATGTGACCTTATTTGGGAAAAGGGTCTATACAGATGCCATTAAATTCAGGATCTTGTGATGAGATGATACTGGATTACCCGGGTATCCCCAGGATCCTGCCCAAAATCCAGTGGCAGGTTTCCTTGTAAGAAAGAGGACAATGAGGCAATGTGACCATAGGTGGCAGAAATTGGAGGATTGCGGCCAAGGGAGCCAATGAGTGCCAGCAGCCACCAGAAGCTGGCCCTGCCAACACCTTGATTTCTGACTGTGACCTCTACAACTGTGAGAGAATAAATTCCTGTTGTGTTAAGTCATCCAGTTTGTGGTAATTTGTTACGGCAGCCCGGGAAGCTAACACACCTTCTGCCGAGCATAGAACAACTTGCGGCCAATTTGTCCAGGGCCGTGGGCCTTGTGCACCCCCATTTCCACCTTGACTTCCAGCCCAGGGCACAGCAAATATTTGCAGGGACCAGAGCAAACAGAGGCAGGGGGCCGGTGGAAGAGTTAGTAGGGCCAGGCTAAGCCCAGAGGTCTGGAGTCCTGTAGTTGCTGGGCCCCTGGAAATATTCTGGAAATAACTACACCTCTGCCTCTGGGGCATTTCCCCCAGGAATCACCAGGGGCCACCAGGGAGTAAGGGGGGAGAGGGCGGCCTTCCTGCCTCCTGCAAACCGGCCCCTCTCCAGGTCATGACCCTGGCAAAGGGGTCAGCCCCACTGGGGAAGCCTAGAGGTGCCTGGTGGGCGCTAAAGGGGATTGGGGTGCCAGCCACCCACCCCTCAGTGAACCACTGCAAAGCTCCCTGCATGGCATTCCAACCACCTTCCATGCTCTCTGCAAAATTGCTGCCTCAGTTGCTTTTCTTTCCCTGCCCAGCCTGGCTCTGCCACCCCCAGCACCTCCCAGCCTGAGCACTGGCCAGCCCCACTTTCCTTGAATGACTGGCAAGCACAGCAGGGCCAGGCAGGAATCATCAGCAGGCAGGAAACAGGATATTTCCACTGTCTTGAAGTATTGCCCAACAGATCAGTTACTAGCTGCTAAGGACAAATTGGTAACTTCATAGTGGAGAAAACCGGTGGATTTCACCTTAACCAAATGATCATCATGTCCCAGTAATGGGACAAACTGACCCTGTGTGCCTCCTGATATGATCAATACACTGAAAAAGGCACAACAGCGCCTCTGGGACAAACATGAATAACTAGCGAGCCACTCAAATGGAAGAGAAAGCATGAGGAAATGCTCCAGATCAAAAGACACTAAAGCAACACGACAACTAGGTACAAAACACAGACTGGAAGAAAAAAAATTGCTATAAAGGACATAACTGGGGCAATCAGGGAAATTTGAGTATGGACTGTGTATTAGATAATAGATCACATGGATGCTAAATTTGCTTCATTTGATCATTGTATAGAGAATGTCCTCATCTTTAGGAGATGCCAATAAAGTGTTTAGGGGTAAAGGGACACAAGACACAGTGTCTGTAATTTATTCACAAATGGTTCAATAACAACAACAAAATGCCACATCTATATACAGAAAGAGAGTTTAAGCAAAGGTGGCAAATATTAATTGGTGAATCGACAGCTGGACACTTGGTGAAGGGTATGTGTATTGGAGTTAATTGTATTCTCACCCACTTTTTCTATGTTTGAAATTTTTGCAAACATTTTTCAAAGTGATTTTTTTTGTTTTATTTTAAGACAGGGTCTCCCTATATTGCCCAGGCTGGTCTTGAACCCCTGGGTTCAAGGGATCTTCCTACCTCAGCCTCAGGGTAGCTAGGATTTCAGGCATGTGCCACCACGCCCAGCTCAAAACAAAATTTCTTTAAAAACAATAGGGCTTTTTGTCTGTAGGTCACTGAGACGTAGAACAAAGTGAACTGATGATCCTTGAGGGAAATGCTGTCCCATCATTCAATTTATTCATCTCAACAAACATTCTCAGGCCTACTATGGGCCCAGAATAGCAGCTTCCTATCTGATGGGGGGGAAGGTGGAGAACCAGACAAGTACACAAAGAATGAGAACACAAAGGAGAATGTGAGAAGTGCCTTAAGAAAGGTATAACCTCAGAATACAGGTCACAAGAGACCCTACCCAGAGGGTTTGATGTTTGTGACATAATACAAAGGTTGGCTGAATTTTCACTGGCAGAGTTGGGTCGAGGAGGGCAATGCAGGAGGAAGAAGGTGTAGGAGAAAAGGAACAGAAGCAGAGACCTGGGTGCACTGAGTGATGAGCAAGTCATTGCCTTGAGCACTTTTGTTAAATATGCTTCTCTTTTATCCTTCTTAGGTTCATTGGCTGGGGCCTGCAAATTAAACAGACAAAAGACAGATTAAGAGGAGAAAAGGTTTATTTCACATGCACAAGGGAGCCAACAAAGGAAGTAGCTGGCTCTTTAAGTGGTTAGAGTTAAAGGTTTATATATCTAACTTAGTAGGGGAGAGGAAGGAGGGAGGTTATAGGCATCTAGGTATGCTAAATTGTGTGAAGATAAATATTGGGGGAAACTAATGGAAGATAAGGGTTATCTAGTAAGGTTTGTTAATCTCATGATAAGAGTTGTCTATGAATGATTCTCTTCCTGGTATAGGAGAGGTGAACACCTTTACAAATATAAATTTCCTTTACAAAAGGGAAATTTATGCCCTGATTTGAGGGAAATGGGGGAGAACAGAGAGCTGCTGTGTTTGCTGTTTCTTAATTGTCTTCACCTCAAAATAATCCTTATGCCAAAGTGGCATATTTTGGGGTGGCATTTCTGATCCTCTTCATGTGCCACCAAATACCAGGCTCCCCATTAAAATGTCAACTCAATACTGGCAGCAGGGTCTGTCTTGTTCACTGCTGTGTCCTCAGCACCTAGAACAGTGTCCAGTGCAGGACTTTGGTAACTCCCATGGGCCGGGGTGCCCTGGAGCCTACGAGCGTAGCCTAGCCTTTGAAGAAGCTGCTTGCCCTGAGAAAGAAACCTGGCAGAGTGGCAAGGAATAGTAGCCTCTCCAGCCTCTTTAGCCAGGCAGGGAAACCTCTTTAACCAGGAATGGAAAAGCCACAGGAGAAAATGGCACTTTTGAACCAGGTCACCAGAGGCCTGAGCAAGCCCTGTCCAAGGGTTAGTGTGCAGGACAAGTCACAAGGGTTGGCAGCAATTCCTAGTCTGTGCTGATGTCGCTGGTCAGTATCTGTGGGCAGAGCAGGGCTGGCTGCTCCCTGGAGCACCCCCCACTCACTCTGCCCCCACCCTATCCCTGGCCCCCACCAGAGCTTTTCTCTACTGAGGGTCAGAGACTTGCCCAAGAAGGAAAGGCAGACCCCTGGGAGCTATGCCAGCCTATACTCAGAAGCACCCAGCATCCCTTTAGTGTAATCTAAGCCCCTCATCCTATATATTACTAACTCAGTGGTTCTTACACTTAGCAGGGGAGCAGAATTTATCAGGGAGTATATATTTTTGATGAACTATAACTAAGATATAGAAAAAGTCCACGTGTATGTAAAGCATGATCAATTTTCAGAGTGAACAAAGTGGTTAACTGCACCCAGGTAAAGTCATGGCATATTACCAATCAGCCAGCCTTTCTGAAACCGCCTCGTGCTGCCTCCCAGTCACTATCCCCATGCCTGTCCCATCGCTGGGGCCGGGGGTTTACCCCAGAGCTTCTGCTTCATAAAACTGACAAGAGACTTGTGACCACTTTACAAAGCTGCCCAGGTAGTTTACACGCATAGCTGGGTTTGGAAACCAATCCTGGAAGTCTTAGAAACTCCTGGGTCGTAAGGTTGCTTTTCTCCCAGTCCGGGGCTCCGCACCAGCAGCTGTCTGGCTGGGGTTACTCATGGAGAGGGGGCATTTCCTGCAGCTGGGGTCTGCACAGCACGCCGTGGCAGCTCTCGGGCTCAGAAAGTCCCGTTGGTCAGTTCCAGCCTGGGCACGTGGCCCTCCCTCCCTGGCAGGAGTTGCATGAAGAGGTATTTTTGGAAGGTGCAGGAATTCTGTAGCCATTTGGAAAATGCCTGCTCATAGGTTGGGCTGAATTTTCGTTTTAAAATGATGATGTGGCTGAGGGACCTGACCTGCCCAGTTTTCCAGGAACTAGGGGTGGGGAAAGTGAGGAGCCCTGCTCATTTTTTCTCTTTTTCTGTAAATTGTATCACCATTTTCTTTTTGTCTCAAATCCCTCTAGCCCACAAGCTTCAAGAGAATTGTGAGGTGTCTCCTGCAGCTCATTGGCTCTTTGATGCTATTTGCAGGTAAGTGTTTCATCTTGTCCCAAATTAGCCAGGGCTTTTAGGTCACTTTAAGTCGGGTAAAAGCTGTTAACTCTCCAACTCTTCATCGAGGATCTTTGGCTCTGGGTCCCTCACCTGGAGTCTCCCTGACTTTCTTGGCAGGACCCTGAGTAACCTGATTGTCCTGTTCTCTTCCTTGTGTCCCCCTCTGCTTTGCCCTGGTGGCCTTCATCGACAGCTGCAGCTTTTGCTACCCATACATCCCTTCAGCCAGGCCCTGTGCTGGTGTGACAGATACAACTTTCTTCTGTTGTCATCATTTCCGCCCTTACCCTTGAGAACTCCCTCTATCCCTACATCTCCAGCCATGTCTGCTCCCTCTGAAACTTCTCTGCTTCTTTTCTTGCATTGCAGAGGCAGCCCTCTCCATTTTCTGTTTCCAAACCCCTTGCTTCCAGCTCCTTTGAGCTGGGACAGGGAATTAAAAAGTAGGACCTGCCATGATTGTCTTCCCCAATCTT
>VSMD01013861.1:0-116092 GCA_008750895.1 Mirza zaza
CAGATGAATATCTTTTTAACTTCAGCTGCTGGGGCCACAGAAGTGTTTTATTAGGAAAACAGGAAATAGGTATTTTACTACCTAAATAATAAAGTAGAAACTTTAACAGCAGCATTCTGCCTGGATGATGACTTTAGTCTGCCTATGACAAGAAAGGACTTTAGTGTAGCAACTACTATCCAGGAAAAGACACTTTCAGAGATTAGTTTAGGGGATCACTATCTTCCAAACCTCCCTATTTTGCATAGGTATATGTAACAACAATGATGAATACACATAGAACAATAGATGCCAAGTTACATTTGTGCAATAAAGTTAATAAGATTCTGTGTGCTCCTAAGAGAGGATTTTATGAAGTAGCAAGCAGGGACACCAAGAACTCTTAATTACACCATGTCTTTAAACCTGTCAGAGGAGAGAAGAGATAATCTCAGACAAGACAGTTACTCCCAGAGATGCCTGACTAATGTCTCCTAATTGTCCCCCAATATCCAGGTGAGAAAGGGTTGGAAGTCAACCAGAAACACTCCCCATTGTAGTCACACATGGGCAACATATTATTATTATACACATGTGAAGTTTGTCATTTTAGATATATGGGTTTAAGGGAACTATGATCGTCACAGGTATACATTATTAATATTGTCTTAAATATATATGTTTTTAAGTGGAATTATTAGAATGTGTGTGCTAGGAGTAGTAAGCTACAATCTGCTTGTTCTGGCTAGTAGGAGCCAATTGTGCACATCTCTACCCAACTTCCTGTTAGTTGATGTCAAATTGGTAGCTTGAAATTGGTCGTGGAGGGAGTTTTTCACCACTGAATTCTGCAAACATTTACCAGTACACCACTGCACATTGATGTTTCTCAACATAATAATCCCCTAGAATCCCTCTCCCCTCACACAAAGCCGGACCTGGTACATGTCTGTAGAATGAATGGACAGAGAAGAAGATTAGAGGATATTTAGAAGAACAAAGAGAGACTCTTCAAGACAAAGTCTTAAAGAGAGAAACCTGCATTTGGAGGCACGTGTAGGAGGAATAGGTGTAGCTAGGAAGAGAAGGTGAGAAAAGTCTTTCAGGGAGAAAAGTCTTTCAGGGAGAAAGAAGGCAGACAAACGAAGAACATTAGAAGAATTATTACAGAGTTGAAAATGACTTGAAAATAGATGCGGACAGTGTTATAAAATGAACACAGGGTTTGATGACAGAGTGATCTGAAAAAGCTATCACTGGTAATTTCTAGCTTAGATCATCAAAGGTGAACAGACAGAACACAAAGTAGAAGTTCCTGCTTCACAACGATGCTGTCAGACATGAGCCTATTTTTGAGCAATTACCTATCATGTTAACTTTGAAGAAAAATTTTTATTTTTTTAAGAAAATAAAGACTAATTTTAGAAGGCATCTGTGCCAGATGTAATATTAACAAAGTAACCTGACACTGATCAAAGTCACTGAGCTATAAAGATCCAGTGAATAATTTTCATTATTTTCCACGTTTTCTGGTGAACTACTCTGAGCATCATTTCTAGAGACTAGAAACGAACCTGCAAGCCATTCTAAGACACATGAATAGATGGAAGTGTGTATTTGCTCTTCTAGTGTTTAATGCAAGAACTATGGATGTTGTGTCAGATTCTGCTAAACTGTTAATGAAAATGGTGTGCCAAGCACATTTCCCAAAGTATTATGGATGATAGACACTTTTAGGGGTGAGGAGGAAAAAATGGAAAAATTCCAGTCCAACATAGCATTGGAACACTAGAGATCTCATTCAACCCCATTTTTATATGATGGAGAAAGGTGAGGATCAGACAGATAATTTCATTTGAAGACATTTACCAAAATGAGGTCTCCTACCCTACCCCCCACTACACACAAAATTATGATTTTGTCCTTTACACCTGGAATGGGGTGCAGTGAAATCAGCTGCATAGTGGTTAATGCCTGAACTTTAGAGTCATAATTACCTGGGTCTGAATACCAACTCCGTGTTATAGTAATAGTTGGGCAATGCTGCAGAAATTTTAAAATCTCATTGAGCCTTAGTCTCCTCATTTATAAAATCAGAGATAGCAGGGTCTGCTTGACAATGTTATTGTGAGGATTAAATGAGATGGATAGGCATAATGTTTAGTATAATCCAGGGCATGTGATGAAAAATCAGAGAATGTCAATTATTGTTTTTGTTGCTGTGATGTTTTCATTTTGATGATGATGATGATGGTTACAGTGATGATGGTTTTATTTTTAACTCAATCTTTGGATAAGGATGTTTTAATAGTTAAAACATTTTGACAATTGGCAAAGATGTATACACACACATACATACATATAAAATTCCAATTTTCAGATGACAGGAGATAACATGCTTTCAATGTATTCTGACTGCTGTTTTACAGTCCCAACACTCTAAGCCAGTGGTCCCCAACATTTTTGGCACCAGTGACCAGTCTCATAGAAGACAATTTTTCCACGGACTGGGCAGTGGAGGGGGGGGTGATTTTGGGATAATTCAAGCACATTACATTTATTGTGCAGTCAAACCTCTCTGCTAATGATAATCTGTATTTGTAGCCACTCCCCAGCACTAGCATCACCGCCTCAGCTCCACCTCAGATCATCAGGAGTTAGATTCTCATAAGGAGCATGCAACTGGATCCCTCGCATGCACAGTTTACAGTAAGATTTGCACTCCTATGAGAATCTAATGCCACCACTGATCTGATAGGAGGCAGAGCTTACAAGGTAATGCGAGTGATGGGGAACAGCTATTAATACAGATGAAGCTTCACTCACTAGCCCACCGCCCAACTCAATGCTGCGTGCCTCAATTCTTAACAGGCCACGGACTAGTAGTATTCATCCACAGCCTGGAGGTTGGGGATGGCAGCTCTAAGCCATTAGCTTCTCTCTGAGGAAGTACTGCAGTCTGATGAATAGTTTATGGTTTTTAACCAGGTCCTCTTTGTCGTTGGACCCAGGTAAAGTTTTATAGGAGAGGATGACACAGAGTGTTGCAATGAAATCTAACAAGTGTTACCTAATAATTAAACAGATTAATCACTTTGAAAACCAAAGCAGTTGACCACCGTGAATGCAGAACATTAAGACTCAGTAATAGATGATTAAAATCAGGAGGGTCATAAAAATCAACATCTGTGAATGTTCCAGGGAAGACACACTTAGCTCTGTCATGTGGACCTCCCCAATGGTTCTGGACCACAGTCACCCATCACCCAGCTCCTCATGCTCTGCAGAAAGCAGCCACCAGAAAGGAGATGCAAAGCTCCAGTGGTTCCAAAGACACCACCTGAATGACGAATGTCTTACAGTGACAACCTCCAGCTCCTGGGACTGCTGTCCACTGCCTACTAACTGGCCTCCTTGTCCCTGCTCTTGGCCCTCTCCAATCTGTCCTCCACACAGGGGCCAGAGTGGCCTTTCAAAAATGTGACTGGATCTTGTTATTCACTTGCTTGAAGCCATCTGATGAACTTCTATTGTGCTTTGAAGTAAATCCAAATCCTTTACCATGGCCTTCATGGCCCAGCATGATCTGTCTCTGTGCGGCTCTGCAGCCTCCTCTCAGACCACCCCACTCTTATCTCTGCCCTCCAGACATCGATCAGCCTTTCAGAGCATCAGACAGGACTGCCTTCAAATCACCCAGCCTTTGTGCTTCCTGCTTCTTGGTCCTGGGTAGTTCTGTGCTGGCTCTTTGTGTGTCTGGCCCCTGCTTATTCTTCAGATCTCAGCTTAAATGTCATCTCCTCAGTGAGGGATAGTCGACTGTTCCTCTGGGTATTCTGCATCCCTGTTTCTCTGCTTCACAGCAGCTCACATTTTAAAAAGACTTTTAAATGATTTGTTTAATTGTTTATTACCTGCTCATGATAGCTCTATGAGGAATGGACATGTTCTGTTTTGGTTGCCAGCATACACCCAAGGTATTTCAGCATTTGGAAATTATTAGGTAATCTACAAATTAATAATCACTAGTCCTGATAACACAATGAACACATACTGAGTACTTACAATTGGGTCAGGTCCTGATCTGAGCACTGTGCATGGATTTTCTCATCTCTTCCTTATATAAATTCTCTAATGACCGCAAATAGTATGTCTATTGATAGATGGGAAGACGAGTCCTTGTGATTATGCATTTAATCTCAGGTCACACAGCTAGTGATGGCAGAGCAGGATTCAAACTCAGGCAAAGTTTAAGTTCTTAATCTTTACTTTGTGATTGCATGAATAAGTGCAACATTCTTTGCCATATCTCATCAGCCAACTCCCGCTGGGTCTTTGATCAAGCAGCGGTCATTCAGTGTGAGACCCCTCCATGCAGTCTGAAATGGTACCTCTGCTGTAATAATTGTCACCCTGAATTTATTTCAAACAGAGCATCTGCCACACTATGCTGAGATTGAATCGTTACTTGTCTCTCCCAAGTACATCCAGAATTCCTTCTTGGTGGAGACCCCGTCTGTTTTATTCACTTTCTCCCTATTCATCCTCTACACAATTAATACATATTGAGCACATATTTTATCCCAATGCAAGACTGGGAATATGGCAATAAGCAGGTATGTTTCTCATTCATTGGGGAGGGAGGAAGACATCAATTATGTAAATCATTTAACAAATATAAAATGATTTTGAGAACGATAAATTTTATGAAAACAAACAAAACAGGGGAATGGAATAGAGAGGGCCAGGGATAAGAAACTACTTTATGCAGGGTGGTCAGGAAAGGGCTTTCTGAAGAAATAATATTTGAGCAAAGACCCAAGGTTGAGAAGATCTGGGGGAAGGTGTTACCAGGAGAGGACAGGACTAGTGTCCCAGGTGTAGGACACAGTGTAGAAGTCCTAAGCTGAGAATGAGCTGGGTGTATGCAAAGGACAGAAACCAAGAGGTTGAGGCCCAGGCTGTGTGCTGGCCAGATCTATTTAGCCCCACATGTCCCTGGCCTCAACCCTCTACTTTGCATTCCAGCCCCTATGATGCTCCTGTGGTCCTCAGTCACAAACCTCTGTGACTGTGAATGTGTGCCAGCATCCCCTTTTCTTGGAAGGCAGCTATGCTCATGACTATACCACTAATGCCTGCCCCTTTTCTTTGCACCACCAGATGCTGGGCCTCCCCGGAAGAGGTCTCCTTTGAGTCAACGGTGACTCAGTTTCCTCAATGACTATTCAGGGGGGTCTGGGTTACACAATACACAAGTTAACAAGAATCAACACTCTGCAGGGAAGACTCTGACCTATTTCACACAGAGGACAAGAAGTCAACAGATAACATTGCTCACCCTTCCTTCTCTTATGAACTCTAAGACAGGCAGTGGTTTCCCTACAAGGTGTCCATAAGCCTGCGCAAGAAGCAGCATTTGTTGCAGCTCTGCAGCCAGCTTGGCTATGGATTGTTCTTCCTCCTTCCCTACTTTATGTCCCTTGTTTTTTCTTACTCTTGCTTCTTTCTCTAAGACAGTGCAATAGAATAAAGCATTACCACATAAGATTTTGTCTCTGACTCTGTATTTTATGCTGGAACCAAGACAGACAGTCAGTTTAGCAGGTAAACAGTGAATGAGAGAAAGCAAGAGATGAATCTAAAAATGAACAGGACAAATCCTATAAGGTCTTGTAGGCAGGGGCAAGGGTTTTAGACTTTACTCCAACTGCAATCTATGAGAAGTCGATAGCATGATCTTACTTAGCTTACATGTCTTAAAAGGTTACTTTGGCTACCCTATGGGTAACAGTCTGTCACTGGCAGAGTCCCTGCTGTGTGATATGCAATTGATACATGTTTGCAGATTGATTGCAGAGATTCATGTCCCCTCTAATAGGTTTTATTCTTCTAGTTGGTCTGGCTTAAACAGTTTATCCCATGCATGAGTCCATTCATTAATAAATGCTTGTGGAAGACTCAAACAGCATATGTACATTTATATTTTACCTACTAGATTTTCCTTTTATCCCATAAACTTTCTTTTCTCTTATAACCTCCATCCTCTCCCCTCAGGCATCACTTTTTATTGAGTTTGGGTTAAGAGCCTGCACTGTTAACTATGATTTAAAAGGTGATTTAGTAAGACTTAGCATTTCTGAAATTATTCTGTGGCTGAATCAAAAAGAAGAATGGTCTTTTTTGACAAAGTAATTAAACTTTGAATATTTTGGGGGGTAGTCTCTTGCATTATCTCTGCTCACAAGCACTGTGAAGTAGAATTGTGGCCACTTAAAAGGGAAAGCTAAAAATTTAAGCCTTTCCACACAAGCCTTCAGGCCTTTTCTTTCCATTGAGAATAATTGTGCATGCTGAAAATTGTCAATCTCAAGAAAGAGTATTATTAATCTTGCATGGGAGCCAGAGTTCAGCTTTGAGTTGGTGAGGGTGGTGAAGGGTAGTCAGCAAGTAGAAGGTAGGATACCATTGCTCCTTCCCCAGAAAGGACGTAGCATTTCCATATTCTTGGTGAAGTCTTTTATAATATTCATAGCTAAAAGAATGAACAATTTCATACATTTTATACTATTATGTTCCTTAGCATATTATTCATAAAGTCCTGTGTAATTTTGAACAGTTTACTTTATCTTTCGGTCTACCTGTCTAAGAAAAAAAAAAAAAAAACCTTTACCCTTCCCTCAATATTGATAGATGAGGCCAGCCAGAAAGAAAGAGATGGGCCATGATTAGAGACTGCCATGCTTGTTAGCATATCCTTAAACCAAAGCCAATATAAGCTAATTCTAAGTGGGAGCCAAAAGTCAGTAGCTGACAAGACCAGAAGCAAATCTCAAGACCAATGTCTTCAAAAGAAAACGTAAATGTAAGGAAGAATTGAGAGCTAGGATCTGGGGATCAAATTAATTCAAATAAGATTGAGCAGAGTCAATGAGTAGTGAGCCAGCCCGGTTACCTCAAACATCTCTGAGGCTCCAGATCTTGCCTGTATTTATCTCTGGGGTTGTGGTGTGCGCTTTTGTCAGGCTTAATTGAATTGAAGGTTCAGTTTGGGAAATGAAACCCTATAATCACTTTTACATCAGATAGTTCAGCTTAATAAGGATACTCCCACTTCCTCAAAATGCCTATCAATGCCCTAATGGTCATGGTCTCTCTCTTTCCACCTAAATGAATACATCTCCTTCTAAAAGTAAGCAGAATTCTATCTGCCAGTCCTAGTCCTGGTATGTAAACATCAATATGAAGTTTCCAGTTAATATATGTTGACATGAAAATAAAACAGAATTTAATATATTTATTTGACATATATGTACAGATGCATGTATTTATAGTCCATCCTCATACCTACAATTTGAACCGGTTACATTAAATACATTGGCTTTCTCCAAAAATCTTCATCCCTATACTTTACTTTTTACTTTCTGACTTTCTGTGAATGATATTACATTGCTGACCACCCAAAATATAATAACCAACAAAAAAGAGGAGTACTATTTTTAAGGTTTGTAAAATACACATATACCATCACTTGCCACATTTAAGTGGTTAGAAAAATCAAATGTACAAATGTACAACTTCAACAAAACAAATCAATATTTGCATGGATATAATGGTACTTTAACTCATCATGTAAATGTAAATCTTTGCATACTCAACACCATTTCTGAGACTGGCACTTCCTTTGTAGAGCTCCTTCAAACTGCCATTCATCTTCATGCCCAAAGTAGAGCTTCCATGAGGTCAGGCAGAGTCTCATTAGTGCATTATATTTGAAAATCAGCATGGACTATTTGATAGAGCATGTGATTTGAATAAAACCTGAGTTTATGTCTTGGCTAGAATATTGTGGAATATTTCCTTCCTGTATTGAATTTTAAAGTACTCATTGAGCATTATTTTATGTCCCAGATCCTGGAAATCTAGCACAGAATGATTGCATGAGTCAGGTTTGGCCAGGAATATGGAAATGGCTATAGGTATATCAGGCAAGATAATCTTAGTGTGGAGAGTTAGATAACAGACTTCTTGGAAAGTCTGGAAGATCTTTTTTTTTTAAGGAGAAGGTTATTTTTACCCAGAATTCAAGAATTACAGGAAGCTACTACCATTGCATCAGGTTGCTAAATCTAATTTGCTGCTACTGTTACAAGAGCCCACATATCTACATCTCTGCTACAGATACTGATAGTCTTCTGATGCTACTGCCACACAACTGCTACTATTGTTGCAAAAACCTGCAAGCACAACACTGTACTAATCTACTGTGCTTCTCTTCCACAGAACGTGTACCTCTCTCCTACCTTTTAAAAACACATTCTTGCCTTCCCATTAGCTATATCCAAATCAGAACCATGCTGGCATGAAAGAATGGAGTGTATAGGTTCCAGTGTTCCAGCCATGAGGTACGAGAGAGAGAGTACAGAAAGAGAGTCACAAGGAGCTCTGAATTGTCAGCAGAAAATATGACATCATTATGGCACCACGGTAAAAATAAAGTCACAGACATCATGGAGAACAACTTAAAATCCAATGAGCTGGACAGATAACTAAACAAATAGAGCTGTCCCTAACTAAATTCTCATACACTCATTATCCAAACGTTTGCTATGACAACTTGCAAAATTTTTATATGAATTTCACCATTCAACATGAAACAACAAGCAAAACTTGTATGTGGGTACTAGCGAAAACTGTCAAGTTATATGCAAATCCTGGCAATAGAATGGCGATTGCACCGCAATAATATCTCAAATGTTCTCTTAAAACAATCTCATTTAGTGCTCATGTTTTTTAAACATGCTGTGAAGTTATTGCTACCATCTTCCCAATATTATTAAGTGAAAATATCTCCTAAGAATCTGGTAAAGGGAGAAAAACTATGAAGTACACAATGCCAATGCTTTAAAAGAAATTATAGATCATACAGACAAAAATGACTATTGTGAGTGAGCATCATTATGACATAAGCAGAGTTACTATGTCTAAAAATGCAATTATAAGTTCAATATCATGTTGTTATTAGCTTTGTAACTGTAAGCTTTATGAATGTAAGCACAAAATAGAAGCTTATATTTAACTTTTCTTATTATTCTCATTGCTTGGTCTATGACTTTGGCTATTGATTTACATCCATCTACTTCTTGAATCACAACTGCTTAGAAATAAATACTGTCTGCCAGCTCCTAGAATTTGGATATAAACAAACCTGAGGCACTTGCTATTTTAAAAGCTCATTCTTTTAGCAGCCCCCTCTCCCTCCATTTTATCATCATAAAACAGCCACGCTAAACATAGTCTCCCTGTACCTTCTCTTATCAACAAACCTTGCTCAGACAACTCTTCAACTGATAGATAGCAATTTTTAACTGGGCTGTTTATTGGTTTTATTTTGCTAAACACTATTTTTATTCATCATGCATCTTTAACATATTATATTATTTGTGTTTATTATAGTATACATCAGTTGCAATAGAGGAGGGAAATGTGGTTTGCATTGAAATATACCAATGTATACCACACCTGTGCCAGCAAGTGATGGGCTGGACACTCACAGCATCTTCCACGAGGTGGGAAGGCATGATTCTTCTCCCAGTGCAAAGACAATAAAACGGGAATTCAAGCTATCCCCAAAGTGGACGTCCAACACAATTGTAGGGAGAGATTACATTTGGATAACAAGGGATGGTTTTGATAACAAAAATGCTTATTGACTTTTTAGATGGGGAAACCCAAGTTTCGAAGAGTGGGACCAAACTACTTGAACAAAAGCCTGAAGGATAAATGGGGTAAGAAGGGTTCAGAGTCAGGGGCAGTCAAGGAGAGGCACATCTTCTAGGCAGAAAAAACAGCAGGCACTAAGACCATAAACAAGAGAAAGTATTTTCTGCTCTAGGTTCTCAAAAAGGGTAAATATAACTAGAATGTAGAGTAGGAGGGGATGAATAGCAAGAGGAAACCTGACAAGGTAAGCAAATTGGAAATAGCTCATGAATTGTTTTGAAGAATTTAGACTTCGTCTAGGGGCAAGGGAATACTCTGGCAGACTTAAGTAGGAGAGTAATATGATCATATTTGAGTATGTACTCTTTGGAACCTGGATTGGATGACATAATACTGCAGGTGGGAAGAACTATAAGCAGGCAACTGCAATAGCTTCTCTGAACCTCAATTTCTCCTAATGTGAAAGTTATACTACTTCTGTAAGTATCATTTGCATTCAACATCTCTCCATCTTTTGCCCTTGCTAAATTTAATTTTATTTATTTTAGTCATCTATGTTTAATCAGTGAACTAAATCACTGATATTTCATCTTTACACATATTTATTCTTTTGCATAAACATAAATGTGTGATTTCCTAAAGTTTTTAGTTTACCTGGCCTAAAATTATGCATAATAATATCCAATGTATATTGACGGCTTACTATACACAAGGCTGTGTGCTAAGTGCTTAGAATGCAGGTTCTCATATAATACAAAACGCTTTGGATTATTATCAGGCCCTTTCTATAGATGATAAGGCTGAGGTTTAAACCTCTTACTAAAGGATATGGGATTAGTTGCTCATGGACCTGGCTCCCAATCTGGGTCTGCTAGGCTCTGAGGCCAAAGCTTTATCCACCAATTAGCATGAGACTGAGCTCTGTTCTTTCTATCGGAGCTATCAGAAGAACATGGGGAAAGAAGCTTCCAGAAAAAGCACAGACTGGGGAAGAAATTAGAGACTCTGTGAGGATATGCCTTCATTTCTCCAACAATAATGGAGCAGCAGGTAACATACTATTCAGGGTAGCTCTTCAATTTTCCCTCAGTGAATTCGACATTTACAGTTAAAGAAACTGAAAGCTAGAGAGCTGACTAGATTTGCTCCACATCATTCAACTAGTCTGTGGTAGAAGTGACATTCGAGTTCACAAATATTCAACTCAAAAAGCAGTACTGTTCATACTTTGTTCATTTGTAGATGGAAAAGCTCAAGTGTTTCAGAGCCTTGGCAGTTCTTAAAACCACGGGGGCTGATCCTACAGCACAAAGACGCATAAGGCGAGGTCTCGGTTTGATGACCTCACAGTCCTGCCGCGTTTGCACACACTCCCCTCTCTGTTCTCCTGTTTGCTCACTTCCTTTCTCTTTGCTCTCTGCAGTGATCACCGCTCTTGGTGATGTAGGTTGTGAGGCTTTCAGGAAGCAGAGGGATCTCTAAGTCTTTGAAAATTATTCACATTATTATATTTGGGGGCTGAGTCATGCTCCATAGAGGGATATTGAAAAAGGATAAAGAAGCACATCATTTTATTCACCCAACCAAACACACAAATCCAAAGAATAGAATTGCTGATGTCTCCTAAGGAATCTAGGACTAAACAAGACTTTACTTTGCCTAGTAGCCCAAAATGAAAATATAAGCCTTAAACTGTCCTGATGATCCTTTGGGAAGGATGGAGTCTTGTGAAGGACTCAAAGGACTTTTGCACAGATTGTCATTTTCTTTTTCTCTCATGAATTTGGCTCCATTTCATAACAGAAGAAATTAAGATTCTAAATCATGAGCAAAAAATGGACTATAGCTAATACTCTCTGATTCTGCATTTCTTTTATTCTCTAATTTGTGTATTTCTTTTATGCTCTAACTCTGGGTCTCAATCACTAATACTTACATCAATAGATGGAGTTATAGATGTTAACAAACATTCCTGTAACCTTAAATGAGCTTACTGTGACTTCTAAATGCCCTCTAGTCCAGATGGCATGCTTCTTTTATTTGGTATTTTAATGTGGTAGTATATTTAAAACAAATGGGACTGTTCTAAGACTTATTGTTCATGTTTTGTATCCATGTGTTTAGAAGAAACGTTAACACCAGCTGAAGTAGAATGAAAATTATCATTATCAATCTTCCAATTTAATATTTTCTCTTTTATTTTTGAGTGTGTGCAAAAGAGGAGGCGCTGGTATCCACATCTTTATTAATTATAAAATGCCAGACATAGACTGCAGGATATATCTGTAGAAAATATATAATATTTATACCTTCTTAACACTTACAAAACAAACGATACCATGACAAGGTTTACCCATATGATATAAAGAGATGTCAAGTACGTAAATTGTTTAGTGAGCAAATTTGCCAAAAGAATTAGATAAGACAAAAAAAGTGCTTATTGTATATAATACATCTAATAAACATAATAACAACCATAATAACAGCAACTACCTATGTTTTCTGTGTTGAGTAATGATGTAGTAACTGCATATTGTCATTAATTTCTCTTTCATTCTGCAAGTTAACTATTAAACTCACTCAAGATATAAGTAAATCAAATCTGAGAAAGGCCAAATCACTTGCCCCAAATCACACTTTAGGGAAACCAAGGTGGCACCAGATCTTTCTGACTCCTAAGCCAATGTTCCTTCAACAGACTAGTGTTGCTATAAGGATAGATAAGACACCCAGTTGATATCATCTCTCTCTCTCTCTCTCTCTCTCTCTCTCTCTCTCTCTCTCTCTGATACACAGAAAACACTGCTAATTTAGTGAGGCTTTCTCCCTTGACAAAGAAATAAAATGAAAGACTTTGAAAGAAAAATAAGGTTTTATGACTAGTCAGTAGTGGTGCTAAAATTAGAATCCTGCTGTCCAGCTGGGCTCTTCCTCGTCTACCTGACTCTTCCCTATGATATACATAAATCCTAGCTAAAATTCCCACAAATCTAACCAGGAATGACTTTAATTCTGTTTCCTTCAGTGGTTCCTTTTTCTCATTCTAAGAATACTAAGGCTGAAGGGATGAGACAGAAAGACTTCAATGCATCTGACGCAGAAGGAGAATGGAAAGCAGAGCCCAGATAGTGGAGTTCTGGGCTCCAGCTCTTCAACCACCTGAACCCCTGGGCAGACATTCAGCCCCTCTGTGGTTTACTTATCAAGAAATTAGAAGGAGAGGCAATCTACCTACTGCCTGGGGTTGACAGAGAGATCAAATGATATAATGAATGAGAAAGTGCTTTGCAAACTATGAAGCACTGCTAAACTTGTTCCACAAGTTCAGAACACTGTAAAAGGAGATGAGAAGTGTAGCAG
This sequence comes from Mirza zaza, assembly GCA_008750895.1. NCBI lineage: Eukaryota > Metazoa > Chordata > Mammalia > Primates > Cheirogaleidae > Mirza > Mirza zaza. The sequence continues at coordinate 13,063 of VSMD01013861.1, forward strand.
TCAAATACTATGCATACACCCCCCTCCCCCAATCTATTCCACTGGCCCATGGGATTTAAGCAAATCTCTGGTGGGCACTGTAAATGTGCCTGCTTTACTGACCTCTCCTTTTTTGCCAGAGGGTCCTTCTAAGTCTGTAGGTCTTCTTAGCGCAGGAGCAGGTGCAGACTGGGGAATACGATGCTATTCATCATCCCCTCCTTCAGTGGACAGAAGTGGAAGAATAAATGTCCCAGATTCCTATGCATTAGAGGAACAGTTCTGAGGCAAATTCTATAAAATTCCTCACAGGGTCCATGTGTGGCTGGGCCCCAGCTGCTCCTCAGTGCCTTGCTCAACACCACAGCCTTTATTGACTGTTCTTCTTCTACAATCTAACTTTCCTCTTCCTGTCTCTGCTTCATGGGATCTCATTCTATGGCTACTTTTATATGTCAACTTGACTGGACCATGAGGCGCCCAGGTATTTGGTTAAATATTATTTCTGGATGTGTCCGTGAGAGTGTTTCTAGATGAGATTAAATTTGAATTAGAAGACTAAGTAAAGCAAATCAACTTCCCCAATGTGAGTGAGCCTCCACTGAACCCTAAACAGAATAAAGGCTGAGGCAGAAAGAATTCTCTCTCTCTGCTTGACTGTCTTTGACCTGGGACATAGGTCTGCTCTTGCCTTTAGACTCAATCTGAAATTACACCATCAGCTCTAAAGAGCTACACGTTGGCTCTCCTGGGTTTTCAGCTTTCTGACTGCAGAGCTTGAACTTCTCAGTCTCTATAATCACATAAAGCAAGCCATTTACTAAGATGTATGAGTTGGTCTTTAAGCCCTTTCCATCTGATTATCTTTGATTTATAATGTTTTAGCAAAAGTTTATAGGACTTCTACCATGTGCCAGGCTCTATAGTGGGGGATTCTGGAATATGACAGATTCCAATCCATGAGGCCTTTGCAGAGAGGTGAGAGAGCCACAGACATGAAAACAGATGATTGCAATGCAATGCAGTGAGGCCCACAGGGAAGGTAAATCTTGCATCCCAGCCTGATCCCTCAGTCTCTGTAGCAGCTTCCGTGTCTGGCTGCAGCTCTACTTATTGAATTGCCAGTCATGCTTTCTCAGCACAGTCTCCCTCCTCTTGGCTTGGCACAGACTCCTAGCCAAGACATCTCTCCTAATGATATTTCTGGGCTCTTGTGCTGACGCAATGACAGCTGTGAAGAATGCTCCGTCCCAGAAAGGTCAGGAAACAGCGTAATCCACAGACTAGCAGCCGCTTTGCACAAAGCCCATTGCTGAAACACAGATTTTAACCTTTCAGGTTTTGCTAAGGCAGGCTTCAGTTTCTGCACCCTACCAAATGTTGGCAGTGATGGGGGAATGTGAAAGTGGGGATCATTACAGGGAGGTCCCTGTACCAGACTTTTCATCCCACTCTGCCAACCTCTGCAGATGGTGCACTGGATGCTTTGGACCTGGGTTTATTGGGCAAGACATGCCTGATTAAAAGTGGAAATGCTGCAGCTTGCACTGCAGCAAACACGAAAAAGTGGGGCATGGATATGCCAACCAGCATCTTCCTTTATGTCTTGGGCCCAGATAAAAGGATTCAGCTGCTGGGGCCCCAGTCTCTCTAGGGAGGCATATCCTTTTTCTTTTGGCCTTAAAGTGGCTGTTAAACAACTACTCTGAACCAGGCACTTTAATGGGCACTGAGGCTCTAAAGGTAATGAGACTAAATCCCCTGTCCTGGGGATCCCATGGTCTAATGGGGAAACAGATGCAATACCAGGTTGCAAAGCATTGTCGTTTTCCTCTGTGAACAGTTTCTTAGGAAGGTCGTGGGTGAAATGGTTTGCAGAAGGAGGCTTAGGTTTAGGCGTACCCATGTTTGAATCCCAGCTCCAACATTTACTAGCTTCTCTGGGTAGACAGTGACTTAACCTCTTTGAGCTTTTAGTTCTTTATCTTAGAATGGAACAACAGCATATCTATTCAGTACTGTCGTGGGGACAATCTGTGGAAAGGGCCAGCACATGGGGGTATCCAACAGGAGAAGCATGTTCTATCTCCATTTCCTGCTCTGCCTTTCCTGCCTACAGCACTGCAATCCTTTCCCTGTTCCCTGCCTGTTCTTCATTGCCACGGCTGTGACATTCAATTTTGTTCTCGCCACTCCAGATTGTGATCTCTGACAGAAATTAATTAAGTTATTTTAACCACTCTCAGTCTCAGTTTCCCAACTGCAAAACAGAAATAAAATAAAACTACCACGTCTGCCAATCTCATTGAACTGTTATGGTTGCCAAATGGGGCAACAGTTGTGATAGCACCTTGTGAACTATGAAGCCCTCTAAATGGTTGTTCATTGTCTGTGTTAAGGGACCCCAAGAGAAAAGTAAAAGTAAAAGAGAATTTCCCTGAGTTGTAGGTGCAGCCGATCCCTTCTGTCTGAGTTATGTATTTGGGGGATGTATTTTATGTTTCGTTTTAAAATATTTATGATTTTTTTCATAATATAAAAGCAATGTATCTTCAATAATATTACATTTAAAAAACACCAGAAAAATGTTGAGAAATCAAAAGCCACTCTTCACTCTACGTATTGTATAGCTTTTAATAGCTTTATGTATTTCCTTCCATAATCTCTGTATATTCTAGTCTTATCTGGCTTGGTTTTTACGTTGAATAGTTCTTTATTTTCCTGTTCTAGAAAACCCTGAAACAAGTTGAGAGAGGAACAGGGAGAGGACAATGAAGTCAGAGAAGAGAAGTGAGTGAACGGATAGCTCCTGGTCTTTAGTGACATGTGGCTAACACTTAAGTTTGAGTTGTTGATCTGAATATTAAAGGGAACAACTCCAAAGAGATGAGGGGTATGTCTTCCCTTCTCAAAATGTTTTCAAATAAGTAGGAACAGGCCTGCAAGGCTTCTAGCCCCAGTGCCTAAATATTCACTTCACAAGGTATAAACTTAGAGGCCCAGAATAGAGGACTGGGACAAAAAGACAGGCTGGAAATGCTAGGGAATGGAGCCTCAGTGTGTGTATTTATGTGTGTGCATGTGCATGATTTTTTTCTTGGGAATTCAGTAGAATATAGTAAGAATATCACAGTGAGGCTCAGAGACAGGCAAGACAATGTTCATCCACAGGCAAACTCAGGGGGTAAAACAAAACAAAACAAAATAAAAGCAAACCATGTAAGCAAAGGCCCTGGAGCTGCCTTCAAGGAGGATTTAAGGCAGAGGACTTCTGGAGCAAAGATTGTTTTCAGGGGCCTTGGGAATCCATAGACTTGAATATTCTCTGCCTTTTCCTTAATTTAGGAGATCCAAGAAACTCCATAGGCCACAAACACAAGAGAATAAGAGATTCTGTGGTCTGGTACATATTGGAAATCACTGTTCTATTCATCACATGACAGCTGTTTTAGGAATTACAAAGTATCACCCCTATTACACTATAAAAATTATTAAATCTACCAGTAAATCATGTCATTTAACATAAGATACATCTATTACTATGTCACAGGTTGTTGTTATTTTTAGTATTTGGATAGCTGGCATTCAATATAGTTGGCATTAATTCTAATTTTTATATTATCTTTAATGCAGTAAAAAATATTTTCTTAGAAAGAGTCCAGAAATTATGCTATAGGTCTAAAGGGCCATGGAATAAGAACTTGAAGAGCTAAGGAAATAATCATCAGAGTAAATAGACAACCTACAGTAAGGGGAGAAGATATTCATAAACTATACACCTGATAAAGGGCTGATATCCAAACTTTACAAAGAACTCAAACAAATCAGCAGGAAAAACAAAAAACAAACAACCCAATAAAAAGTGAGCAAGACATGAACAAAAGCTTTTCAGAAGAAAATAGACAAATGGCCAATAAACATATGAAAAAATGCTCAATGTCATTAATCATCAGAGAAATGCAAATAAAAACCACAATGAGATATCACCTTACCCCTATTAGAATGGCTTTTCTTAAAAAGTCCAAAAACAATAGATGTTTGCATGGATACAGAAAGAAAGACCCGTATACACTGTTGGTGGGACTGCAAATTAGTACAACCTCTGTGGAAAACAGTATGGAGATTCCTCAAAGAACTAATAGTAGCCCTACCACTTGATCCGGCAATCCTACTATGGGTATCCGCCCAAAGGAAATGAAGACCTTTCTTCAAAAAGACACATGCACTTGAATGTTTATTGTAGCATAATTCACAATTGCAAAGATGTGGAATCAACCCAAGTGCCCATCAATTCATGAGCAGATTAACAAAATGTGGTATATGTATACCATGAAATACTAGTCAGCCATAACATAGAATGAATTAATGCCTTTTGCAACAATTTGGATGGAAGTGGAGAGAGATATCCTAAGTGAAGTATCTAAAGAATGGAAAAATAAACACCACATGTACTCGCTATCAAATTGAAACTAACCAATGAGCACACATGTGCACAAAAGAAAGTATAACTCAGTGGAAATCAAGCCAGGGGCAGGAGGAGGAGGTAAGGATCAAAAATGTACCTAAACGGTACAATGAACACTATTTTGATGATGGGCTCACTTATATCTATGACTCAAGCATTACAAAGTGATCCGTGTAACCAAAAACATTTGTACCCCTTTAATATTTTGAAATAAAATATAAAATAAAATAAAATAAAAACCGTACCAGTTAGGATGTTTTTGGATGCAAGTAAGGGAAAAACAAACTTAAACTGGCTTAAAAATTATAAAACTACATTATATCATTAAAAAATAAAAATAAAAAAGGAGGTGAAGAATCCCTGTCTCAGTAACTACAGAAGAGACATAAATGGGGGTTTCCAGAGGTAGAGTCAAGTAGTCCAGATACTTTTGGTTGCAAGAAACAGAAAAACAAAACAAAACAAAACAAAAACCTCCAGCTGAGTTTGCAACAAGGATATATAGTATCTGAAACACTTTAAGTTCAGATGTAGTGTTGACTCTTTGGGATAGGCTAGTTCAGTATATCACCAATCACAAGCATGACTTAGGTTCTATCAGCTTCTCTATTTGGTTACAAGGTGGTTCCTTCATGACCATAACACAGCTACGGGAGCAATTGGGCTACTTCCATTGCCTTTGCTTACCTACAGGGGGAGACAGAGAAACCCCATTCCTGTTGCTGCCTTTTACAAGTGAGGGAAAATCTCCCAGAACTTCTCCCAGAGAGTAATCAGTCACATGCTTATTCATCAACCAAGTATCCACAAGAATAATGTGATTAGAAGAGAAGACTTGGGCTAATCAGAACTACTCCCTCTCCACCATGTGTAGAGTCAATTCTCCAAACTACATAGTGTGGTTACAAAATTGGGAGAGAGAAGAATGAATCTTATCTGGTCTAGTGTGGTATCCATGGGCTTTCCAACATCATGTGCATGGCTGCAGATTAAAGTGTTTGAGATGTTGTGTTTAGTTGTTTAAATATCTACCACAGAATTCTACTGAGAATATTTGCACACAGAAGTATCAAGAGGAGCAATGGGTGGATGATCAAAGAACTGAATGTGGACTCAGGGGAAGTAGATGTGATATTCTTCTCACAGAAGTAGTAAGGGTTTGTAAATTTTCCAACTGATATACTCCAAATGGGTTAGAAGTCAACTGAGGCATGGAATCCCTCAAACATCAAGGTCTTTGGACAGAGTCTGGGGTAGCAGAAGTTTTGGGATAAGTACTTCTAACCATGAGCAGATGCCTCCATTCTCCCCAGTGTGCCTTACAAAAGTCTGTCACGTTTTATGTGCATGTCAAGAAAAAGGCAGGGAAGTAGTAACATAGCAATTGAGAACAAAGATGTAAGAACAAGGCTGCATTGGTTCATATTAAATATTTGAGCTCCACTAGCTATGTAGCTTCTCTATACTTCAGTTTCCTTATTTGTTAAATGGAAATTACAATAATAATGATCTTCTGACAGGGTCATGGTGAATTTTAAATGAGTCACTACATGTTATTGTACATATAGTGTATGACACTACAGGTATTATTTTTAAGTGCCTGATGCATATAAACATTAACTAAATCTAACTGGTTATTTTTTTAATCTCCCTAAACCCTTCCTTTAACTGAAAGACAAAGTAATGTATACCTGTTTCAGAAATGCCTCTAATCCAATGGTATATGTTTTATATGCTCAACAGATATTTTCAGAGCATATAACAAAAAATCTATGAAATAGATTAACTTAGACTTTTCACTGGTGGATAGGTAGTTGTGGTGGTTAGACAATAGGTACCATGACATTTAAGGCTGAACAAGGGACCGCAGTTGCTCAATTCTATGCACACACATGCACACATACACATACCAAAAGTAAAATAAACATACAAACAAATCCCACTGTCAACAACAAGGACAGCACAATTGCATCCCAACCTGAATTCTCAGGGTCTCACAGCCTGTGGAGTATAAATGAGATTGCATTACCACTCATACCTGGATATTATAGGCTGACTACAGAAAGTCAGCCTTTTCTTCCCTATCCCAGCTCTCTGCCCCACAAACTCAAGCAGATGAGTCCTTGGTAGATAGGAGTGTGTCATACGTGCTCAAGAACAAACATGCCCACCTTCTTCACCTCCACCTTCCACACCAGCTTCTTCCCTGATCTCTTCTTCTTAGCATCCTTTGACAACCAATGACTTTCTAGGACACTTGCCTTCAAAGCTGCAAAGCTGCTGACCACCCAAGTAACATCGCATTCCCTGGTGACCCCCACTTGGCAAAGAGGGACCCTCCCTCATAAGTTGTCCCCTTTGTTTTTTGGGCTCTGGGGTGGCACAACTTGTCTCTGAGCATCATAAAATCTATATGGCCCCTTCAGATTCTTACTACATCTCCTATATCTATATAGGAACAGACAGCAATCTGCATTTCTGTGTCTTTCTCCAAGCAGTTCCTCCCTCTCATAGACACACACATACACACACACACACACACACACACACACACACACACACACACACACACACATTTATTCATGAAGATAACATAGGCTGTAATAGATAGCTCATGCCTGAGAGGGCAGTCTGGACCTTGCACCAATGTCCATACTGTCCCACCCCACCCTGTTCCTCCTACTCAAGAGGCACACCCTGCTGCTGAGATACAGATGACTGACTACCCAAGCAGTGAGGGGAGGGAGACAAGATGGTGATTCTAGGGAAATTTCAAAATGGCAGTTACATCAGGCAGCAAAAAAAGCTGTCACAGAAGAAACCATATTGTTTTCCTGCTGGGGGTGCTGAGGGTATGGAGAATAAATTGGCAAGTGTTGATGGATTAATGATGGTGGCATCTGCTAGGAACAGGTGTTGGCTCACATCAGCCATAAAGATGTCCCTGGAATTAGGTAACCCCCTACACACCCCAAACACACACCTGCCTTTCTATCTTCTCTTCAGAATGTGAGATTAGGATGTTGCATATAATCCACAGACGAATGAGCTGCATCTGATGTTAACCTTGACATGTCAGTCATGCACCGTCTCTGTTCATTCAGCCTTTCTCTGTACATGTACTTTCCTGTATTACGAGTGCTCCAGTAAGAGAGAGGAGAAGTGAGCAGGGCTGTTCTGTGCCACACATTTTTCTGAGATAGTGAAGAAAATATCAGATGATAGGATAATTTCTCAGGCTAATATCCTGGGAAGCTATTGGAAGGCAAGCACAAGAAGGTAGTTCCATCCACGGCACACAAGAGTGGGATCCCGTGGACTTTAGCAGACGGTCATACTCTTGATTGATACCTAAGAAAAGATCACAGTGGCAGTTTGGAATTCTTCTCTCTCTGGAAGGCTAACTTCTTAAAGTGTAAAGGATAGACTCTGAAGAATATTATTAATACTAGGCATAGATTCTGAGCTAATGTTCCTACAGTTAAGTGTAGAAAGAAGGCACCAATCTGTTTATCAAGACATTCAGGAAAGTAAGTGAGTTACTCAAAACGTTGGGCTCAACTGAGAAGTAGTGTATGTTTGGGTTTAATGTGCATATCTCCAATGCCCTCCCAAATCCACCCCTAACACAACACTTTCTGTTTGTTGGGGAATGATCCTCACTGTTCCATGTCAGGTGTGCTGGGCCCAGCATCATCTTATCATCCTGCAGCGTTCACTGCTGATGTCCACCGTGGGCTCTCAGTCCTGCTGGACACAGCTGCTGTACCCTGGTGATCAACACTTCCTCCCTCCTGGCCCTAGGGGAGCAGGTGAGAGTCCTAATGTGTCCACTCATGAAAACATATGGAAGTGACTTAAGCTACCTGCATCTTTGCCTCCTCTACTCTAAAATACAGAAAATATCAATAAGTAACATTTACTGAACACTCATTCTGTGCAGGTACTTTCCCCAACATTTTGCAAGTGTTAACTCATTTAGTCCTTCTCTTAAAATTGTGGTAAAGATTAAATGAATCAATACCTGTAAGTGCTCAGGACATTGCGTCAAATGTAGTAAACGCTCTGCAAATGTTGTTTTCTGCTATGACTCCTCCTATGACGACTACAGCTCCTTTTTTAGTTCTTGTATCAGCTTTCTAGAGCTGGCATAACAAACTACCACAGGCTAGGTGGCTGAAACCACAGACACTTATTTTCTCACAGTTCTGGAGAGTGGGAAGTCCCAGACCAAGGTGTTGGTGGTGTTGGTTTCTTTTGAGGCCTCTCTCCTTATAGACAGCCACCTTCTCCTTCCTGTGTCTTCAGGGGTCTTCCGTCTGTCAGTGTCCAAATGTCTTCTTCTTCTTATAAGGACACAATGGATTAGGTTCCATCCCAATGACCTCATTTTAGTTTAATTGCCTCTTTAAAGATTCCTGTCTCCAAATACAATCACATTTTGAGGCACTGGAAGTTGGGCTTCAATATATGAACTGTGTGGGGACATAGTTAAGCCCATAACAGATCTAGTACATGTTTTTGCCCAGTTCCTACTGTGAAGCTTTAGACATGACTTCACATTAAGGCTTCAATAAAAGTTGAGATGGCAAATGAAAAATAAAGAAGGGAATATAGAAAAATACTTAAATCTAAAGCTCTTTGTGACTGAGTTTGGTGTCCTTACACCACCTTGAGGAGGAACTCGAAGTCTGACTCTGTAGTATTCCTGCAGCCCACTACCACCTTTGTCCACTGGTGAGTCAGCTCTAATCTAAGTCTAGGAGGCCACAGAGAAGAAACAAAGTGATGATTTTTCAGACTATTCTACAATCATCTTCTCCACTTCTGAGGTCTTGACCCAGGATATACAGCTCCCTAGGATGAGGAAGATGATGGGTGTCCATCTCCTTCATGAAGAATCCCATTTGGATTTTGCTCTTTGGCCCAAATAATGCCATCATAGCACAACTTAGTAGGTCGTTCTGAATTACTCTTTAATTAAAAGAAATTGTCAATATGCAGATTGCTTCTCTTTTTTTAAACTCCATTCTTACTCATTAGCAAATTGTTTTAGATATTTTTTTCTATTTTCTGCATGTGATTTCTTCAAGCCTGTTTTCCTGTCCATAGATATGTTTTCAGTTATGCTATTCAATTTTCTTGGTGTTGCTCTTGCTGCATCAAATGTGGCTGTCATCTTTGCAGTAGTTTTGTTTTTCTCATCCATTTTTTTCTTTTTATGATCGATTCTCACTCACTCTTTAACCTCCTTCTATTACACTGTCAATTTCCTTTTCCTTTTATCTCTAAGATTTATTCTTTGAACAATATTTTAAAGAGAAACTGTTTTTAAATGATTCTGGTTTCTGATTTTTTGCTATTTTCTAGAGTAAGTCTGATAAGGTTCAGCGATTCTGGTTTCTGATTTTTTGCTATTTTCTAGAGTAAGTCTGATAAGGTTCAGCTATTTCATTTTACTTATGTTTCTTTCATTAACATTATTATAATTTTAATTTCAGAATCTGTGCATAAGTATTAATATTTAGCCACTTCTTTCCTTGTACATAGGTTTGAAACTTAGAACAGTCCTTCTGAGTCAGTTACCTGCTCCCAGCCAGTGGGGAAGCTGGCAGAAGGCAAAGGGCTGAGAAAGTCAGCAGCTCACACTTTGATTAATGGTCTCGACCATTTTTCAACCCATTTCCTCTGGCCTGAAGGTGTGTATTTCCCCAGTTTGGGCATTCAAGGTATTTTAGGGCTCATAGTGAATCACAAGTTCTCTGTGTTGTTACCTACTTTTCTTCCCTCTTTTAGATTGTCTCTAGGTATCTGCTTCAGCAATGTGATTGCTAATAAAGTCCTAACTGAAGTTTCTCAGGAATAGAAAAACAAATATCACATGTACTGTCTATGAATTTGGAACTAATCAATGGGCACACATGGGAATCGAAGGGAAGGGAGGGGAATAGGAGGGGTAAAAACCTACCTAACAATCACAATGAACACTATTCGGCTGATGGGCACACTCATAGCCCTGACTTAAGCATTATAAAAGCTATCCATGTAACAAAAACATTTGTACACTCTTAATATTTTGAAATTAAAAATAAAAAGCTTCTTCCTTCTGCTTCATTTCCCAAGCTTCTCCATGGTGTCTTCTATCCATTCAGCCTTCTTAGACACCTTTATCATGTGTGCTAAGTGAAGGATCATTGGAGTGTTCTTTTCAACACTGTGACATTTATTTTAGAGAAATATATATCTACTCATATATTTCAAGAGGATCTCATTTCCCCCCATTTTAATATACTTTGTTTCAGACATTCTGTATATTTTGTGATGTATGGTTGTATATACCCCCTTGTGCTATGGAAGAGAGGAGTGTATTCTCATTTTTTTATTCCTCCTAAAATCATTTTGATGGGTTTCCAGAGAGAAAAAAATGGATATAAATGTCTTTACTGTGTATTTAATTAGCTCAACTGCTCTACATTCTTACAAATAATGTTTTACTCTAAAATAAAATGTCTACCAAATATATGTATTTCTATTGGTGTGTTTATATAATGTAATATTTCTCCCTACCCAAGCAGTTGGAATATTCATAATTAATGGCTTCACAAATGATAATATTAGATATGGGGAATCAATGGTCAGGTATATTTACAGGAACATGAAGAGAAGTGATTTCTATTTTTTCCCCAGTCACTCTTTCAGGATATGAAGAAAACTATAAGCTTCATAAGAGTAGGAGCTTTATTTTGTTACTTGCTGTGGCACAATCCTTAAGCAAGTACATGAAACATAGTAAGTTCTCAATAAATTTATGTTGAATGAATAAATGAAGTCCGTGCCTATAGGTTATTATTGACATCTTCATGATCTTAGTTCTCTATGGACTGCAAACAATTTTTCAAAGAAAAAGAATGAATGTAAGACACAAGAGAAATCATAAACTTAGATTGATCTAAAATCATGTGCACACACACACACACACACACACACACACACACACCATTTTGGTCCAAAGAAGCAACTTGGTTTCTAAAGTCCAAGTTCTGCTAAAAAACATATCCAATTTATATGACCAGTTCTCTAGTTCTAGGAAAATCTTGTCCTTGGTTTCCCTACTTTCAGTTTCCCTACCTTATCACCCAAAAGGATGAAAAGTTCTCAACATTTTTGTAACTAAAAGGCCCACTCTTATTTTTCTTTTTCCCCAGAAAAATAGTTTGGTCCATGGTTCAACTTAATTTACGTCTAATTAGAGAACAGATAGTTTTTTAGGTGGTAAATTTTTCAGTTTTTATTCCCACTGAAGTTTTTTTTTAAAAAGTTGCAGCCTACATATCTTAGCACGAGTATTTTTAAAACAAATAGCTGTCGGGGTTGCAGTCAGTGTAGGTGTTGATGATGGGAGGATGGTAAATACACTACAAGCTGCGCATCTTGGAGTACTATAGAGTAGCTGAAAGCTATGGCCCACATGTATCCATAGGAACGTGACTATATCTTCAAAACTTAATGCTGAGTGAAAAAATAGTAACAAAATAAAGTCTATAGCTCAATAAGTTCAGTATCATATAATGTAAGTTAAATACACACACATACACACACACACACACATGCACACAAATCCATGATGTATAAGAACCCAAACAAGTAAAAGGACAAAAGTCAAAAACACTAAAATGTTGTTTTGTTTTGTTTTGTTTTGTTTCAGAAAGAGAGGGAAATCAATATGAGGAATGCAAATAAAATATAATAAATAAATACAACAAGAGGGACATCTTGGAGGAATCACAGATGAACTGAGGAGTATAAAAGACTCAACCCAGTGCAATGTGAGGTTAAAATCATACACAAATTGGTAGGATATGAGAAGGAATGTGGTGAACACTCACTGGATCATGGCCTACAAGCCGAGAATCTACAAAAGTACAAGGAATGTGATGAGAAGCATGGAAGAGTATGAAGAGTAAAAATAACCTCAAAGGTTATACCTGGAGAGATATGGGAAAACAAAAACAGCTTTCAAATTATTTTTTTTATTTCTCAAGTATTGCTATACATTGTCATGAACTGCATGGATGTCTGTATTCTTCTAAATAGAGCTGCCATCCTAAGGTGTAGGAGAAAGCTGTGAACTGTGTGGGCAGAGATACAAGCATGGAGACGGTCACTATGAGTAACTCATGGAAGTAGGTAGTAGGGACTCAGCTTTGCCTCTCAGGATGCTGAGGCAGGATTTCAACCTTGAGGAAGAGGAGTAAAAGCAAAGAATGGTATCCAGGCAGGAGTATCCAGATACCCAAGCACAGAAAATGAAGCTGAAGATAAGAAAGGGCGTACCACAGGATCAAGTCAATGGGATTGTAGTTTCCTAACATCCATATGCCCACAGGCAGGCAGGAAGTGGGGCATTTTTTTCCCTCAAATTTCATTCTGAGTGACAAAAATTCTATTTAATTTAATAAAATATTCTTTTTTAAAATTTTTATCACAAGAGTAACTTTATTACATAACATTTTAAATACAAGGAAAAAAGGAAAAAAAAAATGGTCATAATTCAGTGAACCAACCACCATGATCACTTCAATGTATTTCCTTCAGGTCTTTTCCCAGGTATGAAGTTACTCTGGCACTTAGGTATACGTAATTATGATTATGTTTGTATGCTGTTTGTTTTTTCTCATTTAACATTATAATGTAAGTATTTGGTTAAATTAACTATGTACTCTTCACAAACATCTATTTTTTAATTTAAAATTATTATGGATATGTAAGAGTTACATATCTTTATAGGGTACATGTGATGTTTTGATACAGGCATACAATGTGAATTAATCAAATCAGGATAATTGGGGTCTCCATTCCCTCAGGCATTTAACATTTCTTTGTGTTAGAAATAATCCAACTCCACTCTTTTATTTATTGTAAAGTTACCCTAACTTATTATTGATTATAGTCACTTTGTTGTGCTATCAAATATTGTTGATTCTATCTAACTATATAACTATATTTTTGTACCCATTAACCATCCCCACTTTAACATCTCCCCCACCATCCTTTCCACCCTTCCCAGCCTCTGGTAACTATCATTCTATTCTTATCTCCATGCAATCAATTGTTTTTATTATTTAGTCTCCACATATGAATGAAAATATGCAGGATTTTTCTGTCTGTGCTTGGCTTATTTCACTTAACACAATGTTCCCCAGTTCCATTCATGCCGTTGCAAATGGTAGGATTTCATTTTCTGTGGCTATATAATATACCATGGTGCATATGTACCACAATTTATCCATCCATCCATTGACGTACACAGATTCATTACATATCTTGACTATTGTGAATAGTGCTGCTATAAACATGGGAGTGCCGATAACTTTTCAATACACTGAATTCCCATTCTTTGGATATATACCCAGCAATGGGATTGCTTGGTTATATGGTAGTTCTATTTTTAGTTTTTTTTTTTCTTTTATTTCATCATATTATAGAAGTACAATTATTGTTAGGGTTACAAATATTGCCCCTGCCCCCTCACTCCCCCCGATATGTCCAATCCCCTGGTGGTGTGCATCACACACGTTATGGAAGCATACACCCCTTTCCTCCTCCCCACACCTGCCTGCCCACCACCTGTTAAAAAGTTGGGGTTTTTGTTGTTGTTGTTATTGTTTTTTTAGCATTTTGGTTACATTGTATATCTTTGCCTCTCCCTAAGAAGGGTTAGAGTTATGCCCTCCCCCTCCAAAATGCTCATCCCCTTCAATCCAGAACTAGACAGGGGTGTCCACTATCTCCTCTCCTATTTAACATAGTGCTCAAAGTCCTAGCGATAGCAATTAGACAGGAGAGGGGTATTAAGGGCATTCAAGTGGGGGCAGATGAAATCAAACTCTCACTCTTTGCCGATGATATGATATTATACCTAGAAAACCCCATGGATTCTTCCAAGAGACTCCTAGACTTGATAATCTATTTTTAGTTTTTTGAGGTATCTCCATACTGTTCTCCAAAGCAGTTGCACTAATTTCCATTCCCACCAACAGTGTACAAAGATTCCTCTTTCTCCACATCCTCACCAGCATTTGTTATTGCCTTTTTTGATAAAAGCTATTTTAGCTGGGGTGAGATGATATCTCATTGTAGTTTTGATTTGCATTTCTCTGATGACTAATGATGTTGAGCGTTTATCATATACATGTTCGTTATTTGTGTGTCTTCTTTTGGGAAAAAACATCGATTTTAATGTATAAATGACATTACATTAATGTAGATAACCAAAACTTACATAATTCTTTTCATCTTATTGTCTTGGATATCTACTTTTTCTCCTCGTAATATAAGGTAATGACTATTCTCTGTACTTAAAACTTTATTTTTTTCTGTATTTCACAACATTTTATTAGGAGAGATTCCCAGAAGTGAAATTACCAAGAACAAAGGTTATAAGCATGATAAGGATCTTGATCCATATAGTAATGTGGCTTCCAAGCAAGGTATGCCATCATTAGCAAAGGACACAAGTGTCTGAGGACATATTTGAGCAGTTACCGCATTAGGTCAGAGTTTGCCAGGCTTAGTTGTTCATAAAAATCATAAGAGAAGCTTCTTAAACTCCAAGTTCCAGACACAACTCATAAACATCCTGATTCATTTGATCTGAAATCTGCATCTTTACCAAGTAACCCAATGTGACTCACATAAGAATTCCAAACAACACATTTTGAAAATACCATTTTGAGATATCACTGGGGAACCTTTTGTGTATTTTTTTTCTAAAGCTAAATGAGAAATTAAGAATCCAGAAACCCCCCATTTCCAATAAAACATGAACATTTTATGATTCTGATAACTCTATAGGAGTCTTACCCTGGACCTGCATGGGTAATTTTTCCTGTATAAGCCCTAACCAGATGGCCTTCGATTAAATGCTAATTTCATGAACATAAAGTATAAATACTTATTTTACCTTTATGTTACTAGCCAAGAAAAAAATACCAGTGAAGCTGGGTTGTCAAGAGCCCAAATTTTGTGGTAAAAAAAAAATCTATGGTGAAAAAGAAATGACTTTTGAGGCATTTGAGATTTCAACATGTTTTGTATCTGAGAACCGCTTCTCTCCAAATATGCCTCCCATTCTCCTCTCCTGTCCTTACTCAACCCTAATATACTGAGGTACTGAGGACAGCAGGGGTGTCTGTCAGTGATTTATGTTAGTTAGTCCTCTTCCTGTACTGCAGAATGGTCTCTTCTGTTCTGTTTCCTGAGCCTCAGTTCACTGGCAAGAGGGCATACATAGGGCCCAAGCCAGCCAATTAGGGTCCTTCCCAGCTATTTGGAATCTAAGAATCAGAGGCACAGTCATCTTCCACTGGATACCAAAGCCCCTATTGCACAGGAGCTGTCTATGGTCCTGTTTGCAGTGAGATGGAATAAAGCTGACATCCAGCGAGTAAGAAACAGCATTAGGAGATGGGGAAGCAGCTCTAGTGACATTTAGATCGTTAGTTCTGGATTTTTCTTAGGTCCACCTGCTTTCTTTTCCCTTCGCCAGCTTGGCTATTCTATGGGGTGCCTCAATATGCATGAAACATTTCTCCTTTATTCATAAGTTAATTCAAGTTGGGTTTTTATTACTTGTGGGTATGATAATCTTCATCCATTCATAGACATGGTGACACTTGCTTCTTGAAACTGCTGACCGCATATTAAGACTGTGTGGGAGTTGGGGGAAGTAGGGGTCTGGGGGTGTCGTTGTTAGTAAGCTTCTTGAGTCACAAAGACAGGGATTACCCCTTGCTTCTCCCACCTCTTAGATGTGTGGACTTAAGTGAGTTGTTAACCTCTCCAACCCCCCATTTCATCTATATGTAATATTGAGACATTTTGTCTCACATGATGGTTGCAGAGTTTTGGTGAGTTTTCACATGAAAGAATCTGCTATGGAGCCTTGTGTACAGTAGGTGCATCATATTTCCACTCTGGGTTGTAGTCCTAGCTTCTTCCTTCAAGCTGACAACTTTAAATTCTGCATTTCCTCTGGTTCTTATAAATTTTTCTTCATCCAGCACCTCTGAAATCAAAATATCCTTATTTCTTCCTCTCATAGCCAGAAACTAGGATTTCCTAGATTAAAGGATGGAGTCATTAAGCTTTTAAAATGGCTTTGGAAATTTTCCCAATAACCATTTTCCTTGGGTATTACTCTCTCTGGCAAGTCAAGTTCATTTATGGATGAGAATGATTACAGATAATCCTACAAGAAATAATCTGTTGTTTTCTACCACATTTCCATTCTGCACACGTTCCCATGCATTATTTCATTTAAGCTTCATAACATTCCTCCAAGATAGTTAATGCAAATATTATCATCCCCATAAACATAAGTCAAAATCTGAGGCTCTCCCACTTTTTAATTTAGTCAAAATTAATATTACTTCATTGAGCCAGACAGTGCATTGGGTACTGGAAATAGACGAAAAGAATATTAAGTTGTGGTCTCAGCCTTCCAACACCAGAGTAGAGGAGAGACAAACTAATAGACAGCATAACCAGGAGTGAAATGACAGAGGAGACAGGCACTCAGAGAGGGCTTGCACTACAAAGGGGTCACCCTGCTGATGAGCTGGAAAACCAGGTCTGAAATAAATTATGTCGCTTCAGAACCAGAACTAAACTAAAGATGGAAAGTGAGAGCATTTTCCAATATTCAGTTTTTATTGTGTCACGAAACACAGATTAGATACTATGTGTTCTGGTTAATCTAACGGTCTATGTTATTATGGGTTCTACATATAATGATAATAGTTTAAAGTTTTGAAAAAATAACATAGAAAAAATATAATAAGCTATTTTTGGCTCTGCCCTTTAGAAATACTGTTCCAAAACATCAATTTGTATCATAATATTAATCAGAAAGTCAGTAGGATGTGGTGATAAAATATAAGATCATGCTGCCTATATTAAAATCCTGGCTCTGTCACTTACCAGGAAAAGTTACTTAACTACTCTATGCCTTGGTTTCCTCATTTTAAATGAAGATATGATGATAATGTCTTCACAGAATTCCTATGAGCACAAGCAAGATAATCAATCCACAGCCTTTGGCATAGGGCCTGGCACATGGAAGGCACTCAGTAATTTTTTAGTGCTCAAAGATGTGGTGGTTCAGGATGGAAAAGGAGTCTCCCTAAGACCCAGCTCAAAGTGGTCCTTGGCTGTTGACCATGCTTCCTTGGAACCTTCCTTGGTTCTGCTCTTCCATGGGCAAGGAAGAATCCCAAGTCCGGGGTATTGCACTGACAGTACAGGAGGAAACAGCAAGATGAGAAGGATGAAGCAATTCTTTTCATTCCTACCATCCTCCTTCCAAAAATGCTCTCTGGCTCTAAGACTGTGTGTTTACCCTGCCTAGTCCTACAAGTGAGAGCTTCACAGCCTACCACTGTGGTTCCAGAGGATCCATTAAATCCTTATCTCCTTAAGTATAGAGAACCAAGTAGCCTACCGAAGGTTTTGGAAAGTCTTACTCATTGTGATGGGTAACTGTCAATTTATTCATGTTAATTGCTTTTAGTTATTAATTAAGAAGATTGATTAGTAAGCCAATGTACGGACCCAATATGAGAAAGTTAAAATTCAGTTTTTTGAGTTAGATATTGCCCAAAGACTCAAGTCTATCACAAACAATAAAGGAGTCTTACACTTGGAAAAAATTCATTACTATTACTAATCACCCTTATCAATGTCAGTACCTATTTTAATGATGTCTGCATGATTCAACATTCCGTAAAGACTAGGAATGCAAAGTCTTCTCATGGAACTCTTTCCCAAGCAAACATGATGATTTTCTCTGAGTCCTCAAGACCACAGAAATCTGCTTGGGCCTTAATTACTAAGCCAATGGCAATTAGAGGAATTTGAGAATTTATTTTTAAGGTTCAATTTATCTTTTAGAGGAAAAAGATTCATTTCTCCTTTATATTACTAGCTAAGAAAAAAATGCTAATGAAGCATTTTTTAATTTAACCTTTTACATTAAATCCCTGTGTAATTATAGTGTTAATTTTTTAAAAATTTGTTTTTGTTTGCATATATATCATTCTCTTTATTGAAAAAGGTATTATGGAACTTAAGTTTTTAATCAAAATAATTTCCCTTGAAAAATAAGTCAAAAGATCACTTTTTCCTTGATATCCATGCCCTTATCAGGAGTATAAGCTTGCATGTTTTCACTTCCTGATAAAATATTTATGAAGGGAAGAGATACCCTTATCTATCAAATTATATACTCTAATTCAGCAAACGCTTTATCTTCTGGAACATGAATTTAATTGGCATGTTTGGGCCTGAGCAATTCTCACAAGATTAGTTCAGATTAAGATCTCCGAGGTTTTGCTTTTATGCCAATCTCTTCAAGAAAAAAAAAAAATCTGTTCTAACTTCCCCCAAAGTGTTTTGACTTTTTGCAAGCTGTATAACAATGGTTTTATTCAAATTGATGCAAATTTGAAAAGCCCTTGACATTTTCCCTTAACCAGGCATTAAAAAAAAAAAAAAATCCAAGTAGCAGGTGTTGGCTTTTATGCAACCAGCCATCAAATGAGCTTCTTATTTTTTCTTTCCTAAGTTTCCAGCAAACTCTGAACCCACTTTACAGTCTGGAGAAATAGGCCATTGATCCAGCAACACATAAAACCAACTGAGTTTTTGCCCTAAAGTAGAGTGTTTGGCAGATGTTTCTTTGGTGATTTGAGAAGCATCCTAAAACAGATTGTCAAGGACACTTTGGAACAAGGGCAACCATAAATCAAGTCTTTCCCTCTCTTTCCCTCTCCTGCCCAACTTCATCTATTAACTGTGAAATAATGGCAACTGAAACTCTTTGACGAGTACCGTGAGTACTACAGGGACTCACATTTACTGTTAAGCCTATAAAACTCCAATCTAGTGTTTAATAAGGTGGGAGGAGGGGGGGAAAAGTCCCTCCAAGTTAGGAGTTTATAGAATTCATTACTGGAAAGTTCCACTGTGTGAAGTTTATAGCCTTGTGATTTGATGCCTGTTACTGTTAAGTCCTGATGTTTTTTGTTACTGAATTTTTTTTTTTTTACTGCATTTGAATTTTTGTTTTTTGCTATGGCTTGCATGTTTGTCCCCTTCAAAATTCATGTTGAAATTTAATTGCCATTGTAACAATAGTAAGAGGTGAAACCTTTGAAAGGAGATTAGGCCCTGAGACCTCTACTCTCCTGGGTGGGATGGGTGCTAGTCTGGTCCCCTCTTGCCCTCTTGCCTCCACCACAGGATGAGGACCCCAGAAGGCCTTGTCAGATGCTGGCACCTTGATCTCGGACTTCTCAGCCTCCAGAACTGAGAGCCAATAAATGTCTGTTTATTACAAATTACCCAGTCTCTGGTATTCTGTTATAGCAGCCCAAAACCAGCAAAGATATTTTGTTTTATGGGGAATGGGGAGTATAGTTGATGACTTTTTTTTTTCCTTGATCTGTTAAATCGAAGATTTTATTTACTTTCTGCCTTGTCTCACAATTGAAGGACAAAAGCATGACTGTAGCAATTTTCCTGAAGACTTCCTGATCTTTGAAGATTTGGGAAAGACCAACAATTTAGTTAAAGGAGATGGTATTTGTTTTGGCTTGATATGTTACGCAAGGTCATTCTTTATTCACATTTAGAAATCACTCTATTTTCTCTTAGGCATTGGAGTCTTTCCAAAAGTCACCCTCCAAGTGTTTTGGCCATATTTTTCTCCTCCCTTTTCTTTAAGTTCCCATTGTACTCTACCTATGCAGCTTTAACACCTAGATCACTTGATGCCGTACTTACCTGGGAGGTAGTTATGAGCAGTGGGTGAGAGTTTGGAATTTCTTATCAAGCAGTGTCTACCTCTGACTCTCTGACCTTCATGCTTTCACACTGACAGAGGGTAATAGCAATGCCAGCTTCATGTGGATGTTGTAGGAACTAATGAAAATTCCCACAAAACACCACACACTGTATGGATTCATACAACGGTCACTTTTGGCTGAGTTCTTGATTCTCTTCTCAGCTAACCAAAAGCTCCTCCAGAATAGAAACAGCATCTTAACTTTTCTACATTTTTCAGCCCAGAAGAGTGCCTTGCATATAATTCACACTCACCAGTAGATGCTGAGTGAGGAAACGATTGAACCAAAGCTCTGCCCTCAACTGTTTTCCTTAATGACTGCCTGGCTCAGGAACACAACGTATGTGTTCAATTTATCCAAATACCATTTCCCTTATAGGGCGTTTTACACATCTTTTAAAGCTCATCTCTTCCACACCAACTGCCATGACTCTTTTTATCTCTAGACTTTACAGTCTTTTGTCTATTGTCCATGCTATTTCAGGTCTGCTTCTTCACAAGGAAAAGGTGCAACATGTCCCAACTCAGAAGCCTTCAGAAAGTCCCCATTATAAACAGGGTGGAGTTTTCTCCATCCTCATTGTGAAATGCAAAGTCTCTGTTTGGCCTCCTTCCACCTCTCCAACCACAGTCCCTGCCATGACTTTGTCATACTTTTACAACACTCTTCTATTGAAAAACCACAGGTTATTTTTCTCTCCCTTTCTATAGTACTGACACAGAACTTTAATCATTGACTTACTCTTCATTAACTTTCTGCCATGATGGTAAGAACCAATTTTTGTTCCTGGTTGCAAACCCAGTTCCTGACACATAGGTATTTTTTAAATGGTGATAATATAGGATTCTCATATCTTTGGAATGCTATTTCCTATACATGGAATGCCAGTCTACTCTGTGCTCCCCTAAAACAAATGTTCATGGTTAAAACCCTACTCAGCCTCCATCTCCATTGTCAATCTTTCCTAACAACACCCAGAGAAAATGACTCATGTTCTCACTTTGCATATTCCATTTTAATTGCATGTTTTGTTCAGAATTGCCTGTGTTAAACATGTGCCTTTTTCCTACTAGGATGTGATTTCTTAGTGCTTGTGGTCCTGCATCTACGGCAGGCTTGGCACATCAGAGATGCTCAGCCTGTGTGTTGATTCATTGCTCTGATTTCCAAATAGTGGCAGGTTTCCCATTCATCCAGCAAATCAATCTCCAGCAATTCCAGGGCACTGTAAAGGGTAATCCCATCATCTTTAAACTATTATTGGGCAATTCATGAAAATGTGCTGATTAACAAGCCACCAAACTGGAAGAGATTGCTATTACTAAAATCCTTGTTAGTGAGAGGATTTTACAGCCTGGTGGCTATGAAGACATGTGCCCAGAATACCTGAGAAAGATAGTGAATCTTTGAAAGTGTGGATGATGGAATGACAAGCATTAAAAATGCTCAGGTTTATTTTGAAAGATATAAATGCAGGTAGAAATTGGCACTGAGCAGAACCCACACCACTTTAAGATGCTGGCAGCATGATCTTGGTCTGCAAAACTATCCCATGAGAGAAGCATCCATGGAAAATACCCTGGGACTGGGAAGGGGGGTGTTTTCCAAGGTAGCGTTGTGTAGTGGAAATAACACTGGCTTGGGTGTCACGCTGACAAGCTGTGTGGTCTTGGGCAAGTCTTCTGACCTCTCTGGGTTAGAGTTTAGTTATTTGTGACACAAAGACATTAGAACAATTGGCATTCTTCAAATATTTGAGTAGATTAAACCATATATAAACTCCAAGGCATGACAGGATTAAAACTGGTATTTCTCTGATTAATATTGGGTTGGGGACTGGAACCCATGCCTGATCTGCTTGCCTCTTTATAATCCCTTTCAGAAATCGCCTCTCAGGCACTCTCTGAGGAACCTATGGGCTCCTGGGAACACAGTTTGCATACCAGTGGTTTAGATTAATTCAAGGTCACATGTATAGCTGTCAATCTAAAATTTTGCGATTCTGTAATCCAGTGTCGTATTTGTGTAATAATAATCATAAAATTAAGAATAACTATACACATGTGCAAACATGCGCACAAAACTCCTCACAGTTTACAAAGTTATTCACATTCATTACTGCTTTCAGTTTCATTTCTGTCCTGGGAGGAAGGTAAGGCAGGGATTTTTAGTCTCATTTCACAAAAGAAGATGCAGCAAAGGATTGAGGCTGAATAGATGGCTATTGAAAGTTTTGATGTGGCTTTGATAGGTGTTAAGAGAATGACAATCTTTGAGAATTGCATGATATGGAGCACCTCAGGTGTGCTGTCGCTATGTTAGGCACTGGGCATACAAAAAAAGAGAAAAAGAGTCCCTGATGTTGAGATAGTTGTGGTCTAATAAGAAATATATACTCATGATCAGAATTCAATATAACATGTTCTAAGATGCAGTTCAGTCTGGGGTCCACAAACAGAAAGAAGAGGGGCACTTAGGACAGTGAGGGTTCAAAGAATTGCTTTTGGGGGGAGATGCTGCCCAGCTTGAATCTAATAGAATAAATAGATTTCAAGTAGAGAGGTCATCATGAGCAAAGACACCAAGTCTTTAACAGCATGGTGTTGGGAGAGTATAGAGTAGAAAAGAAGGAGAGGCAGTCAGGGAGAGGAGTGCCAGACAGAGGCCAGATGTCAGCGACCAGGATGCCATGCTATGACTTTGCACATTAAAGCTGATCAGAAGGATTTTAATTGGAAATTGAAAAGATAGGATTT
This sequence comes from Mirza zaza, assembly GCA_008750895.1. Lineage (NCBI taxonomy): Eukaryota > Metazoa > Chordata > Mammalia > Primates > Cheirogaleidae > Mirza > Mirza zaza. The sequence continues at coordinate 36,168 of VSMD01013861.1, forward strand.
TTATTTTAGAAAGATCACCTTGGTTTTAAAGTGCAGAAGGGATTGGAGTTGGAGTTGGTGCATTCTAGCTTGCACCTCCAATCTTTTCCAACTCCAATCCCTTCTGCACTTTAAAACCAAGGTGATCTTTCTAAAATAAAAATCCTATCTTTTCAATTTCCAATTAAAATCCTTCTGATCAGCTTTAATGTGCAAAGTCATAGCATGGCATCCTGGTCGCTGACATCTGGCCCCTGTCTATCACAAGAGCAAACAGACAACCCACAGAATGGGAGAAAATATTCGCATGCTACACATCTGATAAAGGGCTGATAACTAGACTCTATTCAGAATGCAGGAAAATCAGCAAGAAAAAAACCAAACAACCCTATCAAAAAGTGGGCAAAGGACATGAACAGAAACTTTTCTAAAGAAGACAGAATAATGGCCAACAAACATAGGAAGAAATGCTCAATATCTCTAATCATCAGGGAAATGCAAATGAAAACCACAATGAAATATCACTTATCTCCAGTAAGAATGGTCTTTATCAAAAGTCCCAAAACAACAAATGCTGGCATGGATGCGGAGAGACTGGAACACTCTTACACTGCTGGTGGGACTGCAAACTAGTGCAACCTCTGTGGAAAACAATATGGAGATACCTCAAAGAGATACAAGTCAATCTACCATTTGATCCAACAATCCCATTACTGGGCATCTACTCAAAAGAACAAAAGACATTCGATAAAAAAGATAATTTGCACTCGAATGTTTATAGCAGTACAATTTACAATTGCAAAGATGTGGAAACACCCAAGTGCCCATCAATACATGAGTGGATTAATAAAATGTGGCATATTTTATTATGGCATATTATTTTTTGGCATATGGCATATTTATTTACTCCATGCCATACTCCATGTGCCATGGAGTACTATTCAGCTATAAGAAACAATGGTAATATAGCACCTCTTTTATTTTCCTGGATAGAGCTGGAATCCATTCTACTAAGTGAAGTATCCAAAGAATGGAAAAATAAGTGCCACATGTACTCACTAGCGAATTGGTTTTAACTGATCAACACATAAGTGCACGTATAGCAGTAGCATTCATCAGGCATCAGACAGATGGGAGGGGGGAGGAGGGGATGGGAATATACATGCATAATGAGTGCGATGCACACTGTCTGAGGGATGGACACGCTTGAAGCTCTGACTCTGGTGGCAAGGGGAGGTAAGGGAAATATACATAACCTAACATTTGTACCCCCATAAGATGTTGAAATAAAAAAGAAAAGATTGGAGGTGGAGAGAGAAAATTAGGAAATGATTTCAACAATCTAGGAGTTAGAGGATAAGGAAGTAGTTTGGAACAATAATTGTTACTTAAAACAAAACAAAGCAAAAAGCCCCAAACTAGTGACTCAAAGAAGTGAAACAGTCTTCACCACTTGTACTTTTTTTGTATTTGTTTAATGCTGCCTTGGTTGTAAGTTCTTGCCTACCTCGTTAGCCTTTCCCACCTAAACTCTCCACCTCATCACTATATACTAAAAATACAGCATAAAATTATTTTAACATTTAGTTAATTATTTAAGTGATCTGGGGATTAGAGTGTCTTAGGAACCCTTAGGGATATCACAGTGGAGACCTGTGAAGGATTTGAACACAGGTGTATTTTAAATGTTCAAGATACCATGTGCAAAATTAAAATGAAACAACCCCATAAAATATTTGCCATAAAAGCACAAAAAGGAAGTATTAGTAGTGTTCAGACAATTTATTCAAATCAATTAGAAAAACACTTAAAATCAAGAATATCAATGGCTAAAAAAATCGAACAGAACATTACAGAAGAAAAAGGAAAAACAGCTAATAAATATGAGGACAATATTCAACATTACCATTGTAACAGGAATGAAAACTTAAGGAACAATGAAACAATGCTTTCATGTCAAATTCTTATAGCTGTTTTGTGTCTACTGCGTCATACTGGTGTTGGTGGGGAAGAGACCTAGCATTTATACAAGCGTTCTAAGAAGTAATTTGACCATTTATTTATATTTATATATCTGGCTCTATCTTTATCTAAATATCTCTGTATCTATCTATATATCTGAGTGTGTTTTTAAACTAGTTATAACTTTTGAGCCATTATTTTCTTTACAAAGAATTTATTCTAAGGAAGTACTAAAGGTATAATAAATATTTCTTCACAACAATATATACATTACAACACTATTTACAGGAACCAAAACATAAAGCAGTGGATATGTCTAGCAATGGAGTGTTGCATAAATGAGTCACCGCTTAATGATACTATGGCCATTATGCAGTTGTCAATATTTAGGCTATTAAATAATTTTGCTAAGGAAATTGTCTCATTGCATGACGAAGGGTGAAAGTGATACAAAGCGGCATATATACTACCAATTCTTGTCATGCATACCTATGTGTGTGAGTGTTTATTTATACAAGTGTACAAATGATAGTAGATGGTTGCAACTATGTGAACCTCAGTATCACATCACATATTGATCTCTAATGTTGCTTAAAAATGACTTAGAAATGTGTGTTCTGCAAAGCTTATCAAACCTAGCTAACATTTCTGATTTCATAACACAGAGTTTTGCTGTTGTCAATTTATTGTGCAAGAAAGCAACTTTTTAAAAGTAACTATGACTTTGTCTTTGGAGAAAAAAAGTAATTTTCCAGTGAGATATAAAAATTCAACGACACTTGAACAGGTGGTAAAATTTGTTACCAGGAGAGATCTGTGAAACACGTGACTCTTGGCAGAAACGTTGATTGTGGAAAACCCCGAGAACCTTTATTCACAAACTTGGGGTCTACTGATTGTGCATGTTAAATAAACTGAAACCAAAACATCAAAATGTTAACACTGGTGATTTATGTGTTGGGTGATAGAAAAATAATTCTTTCTTCTATGATGATGAATTTTCTCTGAGCATGCGCTGCCTTGAAAATAGGAAAGGATATGGTACTGAGTTATAAAAATTAAAGTCACACACTACTGACTTGTTCACTCCTCTGGAGCTTCTCAGAAGAGACAAGTAGAAAGCAGGGCTATCCAATTTCGTTCACAACATCATCGGGTTTTGTTATCTACACTGCATCGTTAGAAACCTGGGAATAGATTTCATGTTCAAAATAAGAGAGCTCGCAACTTATTTTCCCTCCCATTAAAAACTTTCCATTCCTTGCTACCACTTCCCTCACTGCCTCCCCAAAACTAAACAAGCTTCGATCTCAATCCCTCAAATAGGTAGCCAGCGGCCCCAAGAATCCCCTGCTTCCAGGAGCAGATCGCCTCCTCCAGCTCCAAACAGGGCCGGCCTCGCTGCACAGCTCTAATTGAACCAGCTCCCAGAGCCCCGTATCTCTGTCTGCAGGCCCTGATTATGCAGCGCCTCATGAATAATCCGCATCAAGATGTCCCTGCAGTATCCCAGCCTGGCCTGTGATATTACTTGATCCTTCCTCATAGCAAGTCTGTAAAAGTTTCAGATTTGCAAGCAATAATCCTCCAGCCAGGGTGAACTGAGGACATCACTGACTGCAGGGTGGCTGTTGAGAATAGAAGAACGCTTTCCCCATACAGATCAGAGAATACCTCCCCTGGAAAAATAAAAAAATAACCAGGAGAAAAGTCACCCATGAATTCAAAGCCTACTATGTGCTGATTACCAATTACAACTACCAATTACGAAGACATCACTGAATAGAAATGATCATACTTAATTCTCACAACAACAAAGTGGATTACATAGAATTATTCCCCTGCTTTATTGGTTAGAACACCGAGGTGCAAAAAGTTGAAATAGCTTAGCTGAGGTCACAGAACCAGGACTTGCACCCAGGTGATCTAGCTACAAATACACATTTGCTCCTCATAGTAAAGTTCTATAGGCAGAAGCAAGGCCCTGAGTTAATGAAACACAGAAAGTTTAGCTTGATAAAAAAAGAAACCAAAGGCTGTCCAGGAAGGACAGGCAGTGTCCCCTTGTACCAGGTGCTAAATGATACATGAGAATAAACCCAGGATCAGGAACACACTCTGGGGCTGTTGGACTGATGGATCACTTAGCCAGACATCATGGGATTTATCTTGTTTTGCTCTAAAGAGTCCAAGTGAACTTGGGTGAGTCACTTCTCCTGGGTCCCAGTATCTCTCCTAGTGCCAAGCACAAATGGTATGGATGCATTCCTCTATTTTTCTTCCTTTGTCACATGCTGCTGAGTGAGGCTCTTCCTGTAGCTAAACAGTCTGTACGTTGTTCTACCTTCCAAATATTTCCAGATTCTGACTTCTTTGCACCACCTCATTACTTCTACTGTGATCCAAACCACAACATCTGCCTAGATTGTCTGAATAGTTCTTAACTGATCCCTCTTAGACATCTACCCTTACTTCTCTAGAGCCCATTCTTAACAGAAATTAGGGTGATTTTTTTACAAAATCTCTAAGCAAGATTGTATAATTCCTCTGCAATGACTCCCCATTTCCATTAAAATAAAAGGGAAAACTCTTCAGTGGTATAGAAGGCCCTATGTCAGGGGTTGGCAAATATTTTCTGTAAAGGACCAGGGAATAAATATTTTATGGGCTTTGTGGGCTATTACAGTCTTTATCACTCAACTCTACAATTGTAGTGTGAAAATAGGTAAAGACAAAATGTAAACAAATGGACATGACTGGGTTCCAATAAAATTTTATTTTCAAAAGTAGGCAGTGGGCTGGATTTGATTGCTGACCCCCACCCTATACTATCTCACCCCCATTTCCTTGCTCCTGTTCCTGACCTTATATCTGGAGCCTCCTTCCCTTGCTCACTGCACTGCAACCACACCAGCCTTCTTTCTGCTCCCCAAACATGCTATGCAATCTCCTGCCTCCTGGCCTTCTTCTCCTCTAGAATGCTCCAGAAAGCCAGGCATCTCCAAGACTAACTCTCTTATTTCCTCTAATCTTAGACAAAGCTTACCTCCTCAAGAAAGCCTAATCTAGCAGTCTTCTGCCTTACCACTCCAATAGCCCTTAACCACTCAAGTTTTTTCTTGTTTTCCATAACATTCATCACTTTTAAACAAACTATGTGTATTTTTCTCTTTCTCATCCACTAGAATGTGGTCTCCATATGGGAGGGGAGTGGTAGTTTTATTCACTCACATAATCTAAGTACCTAGAAGAGTATTTGGTATATGATAGACACTTAACTACACTTTCGTGGAATTCAAAGCTGAAGACGAATCTAAAGCTACAGAACTCATGAAAAGGTACAGAACTGTCTTGTTCATGTTGCCCAACCTCCTCTCCACTTAAAGAACACAGGAATGCAAGAAGATTGAATTAGACCAAGGATTTGTCCTTTAGAGAGAACAACACGATGTTTTCCTTCCTCTCATTATGTTCATCAAACAAAAACAAAGTAAGGATTGTTCAATGAATCTACCAGTAAAATTTGAGGATGTGGATGAGTTATTACACAAATGGCCCAATTGATCTCCCTTGCTTCCTGAATCCATGTACTCTGCAAAGTGATTTGGCAGCTTCTATAATGAGGTAAAACCTATCTTCCAGCCCTTGAATCTGGGATGGCCTTGTGATTTGTTCTGGACAATAGAATTTGATGAAATTCCATTGTGCCGTGTCTCAAAAAAGCTTGGCACATTACCATTCTCTCACTTGGAACTTTTTGCAGCTTTCATGTGGATTCCTTCAAGTACCTGGAGAATGAGATGCAAGAACAGAGCTGGGTCAGTCCAGTCATACCCGTGAGACACGTGGAAAATCCCAGACAGGATCAGTAAAACCTTTTAGCTCATCCATAGCTGACTGCAGATACATGGAGGAGCTTAACCAATATCATAACTACTTAGCTGTGCCCATTCAAAATTTCCCACCTGAAGAATTATGAGTTGAATAAATATTCAAGTCACGGAAGGTGGGGGTTGTTTATTACACAGCAATAGCCAACTGATACAGGTGTGTCTGCAAGAAAGGGATACTGGCATTTCCTCCTTGGTTGCTTTGGCACAGGCAGAACTGAAGAAACCCATCAGTCAAGTAAGGTGTGCAAGTTATTCAAAAAGCCTGACATACATCCCAGGAGTTGAGGATGAGATATGGAAACCAGATAAGGAAACTGTGTTCTGTGGATGATATAAAAACATCAGCCTAGGAGGAGTGGAAAATCTTTTTAAAGAAAGTAGGAGATTAAGATCGTGGCAAGAAGGATTTCCCCAGATTATCAGAGATGTAAGTGATCAATAACACACCAAAGCCCTAGCTGTTGGCACCACTGTTAATAAAGGAAGTACCTGGACGAGGTCGGAGTGAATGGGATGGGGAGCCCATGTGGAAGGTCAGTGGTGCACAGTGGAGGGAACATCTGTGATAAGACAGAAGGGGAGGAAGAGGGGCTGTGAGGTGGGCTCCTCAAAAGCAAACCTCAGGATAGCAAACAGGAGAACCGATACCCTCAGGCAAAAGTGTGCCCATTTCCAGATGAGCACTCAAGAAAGTTTGTTTCTCTGCCTCTCTCAGCCTTCCAACTGCTTCATGTCCAAGGCAGATGTTTAATCTACTTCCCCAGACAGGAGATTCCAGGAAGGAGGGTTTAATGGGGGTTTGGGGAAGCAGCACCCCCCTCCTGTACAAATAAATATCCACAGAGTGCTCTGTGTAGGCAGAATACCAGTCTGTTTCATCCTAGGTTACAAGCATTTTAAATGCCTAGATGTTTAAATGGTCTAAGCTACCCTCATTTTCAAGATGATAGAACTGAGAGCCCGAGCTCTGTAATCAGATAGGGTGTGAGTCCCAGCTCTGATGTTTAGTGGCTATGAGATCTTGGGCAAGTCACCTTTTTTCCCTAACTTCAATTTCCTCATCTTTAAACTGAAAAATATGCTATTAAGCTCAGAAGGGTATAGAGGATTAAATAAGATAAAGTATAACTTAGATCATAGTTACGATATGTTAATATCAATATATTATTAATAGTATCGCCATTACCTATGACTCCATTGACTGAAAACTACACAAGGAGAGGGACAAAAGCTAGATGCTTTACATCCAGGTTGATACCCACCACCCCAATCCCTGAGAATTTGGGAATCATTATTTCTTGGTTTCCAGTGATTGCACAATGTTACATATTTTGTTCATGACAGAGCATAGAGGCAAAACAAGCTCAATCTGATGGTAAAGCCTAAATTCATCCCTCCTCCTACATAGAAAAAAATTCAGCTGCTAAAGGGATTTAGTAATATGCTGAAAGTTTCTGATTCTATATGTCCAGCAGGCATGTCTGATAGAGTTCCATCTTCCTACATATTGGTTCAGGGTATCAGTTAGTTAAATACTTGGTACCTCATTTGAGGAGAACTGTTTCCAAGTCAAGAGATAAAGAAAAGCAGCTACATTGCCACAAGCACCAGTGTTGGCTAGATGAGATTCTATTCAAGTCCTGATGTAAAAGCTGCGATGACAGTAAAGCTCCATTCTGGTGGCGTTTTTTGTTTTCTGGGTTTTTTGGTTTGTTTTTTGCTAACACAAATGCTCTATTTTTTGTGTTCTCCTTTTGAGGGCTGATATCACAATTTTTAAGAACTTCTTTAATAGATGATGGCAATTGAGTTTTGTATCTACTTTTATGGACGAGGTAGCATCAGAAATACATTAAAATCGCAGTATAATCAATGCCCAGAGACATATTTATTTTTAGACCTTTTCTATTGAATGAACTGAGAAAACAGAGGGAGAGAGGAGGTACTCTCCATCAGAATCAGAAATGTGTCAACCTATCTCAAACAAGGCTGTCACTTGGCTTTAGGGAAAAACATTATTACTTGGCTGTGAGGTGTTGATCTCAGGAGAGGTAAAATAGATTATAAATTGATAAATAGTATCTCCCAGAGTAAACAAGAGACTTGTTCTAGGCTTCGTATCTGATAGCTTAACGGCAAAAGCTCCACTTAATAGAGAATAATTGTACAGCTCCTAGAGAAAGGTGCATGGCCTTGGTCAAGTCTCTCAGAGTTTCTGAGTCTTAATTTTCTTATCTATAAAATGGGGCTTATAATACCAATTTTGAAAAATCCACAAAGGCACTAGCTGACAGAAGATGTATAAATTTAGCAATGTGTCTAAGACCTGCTAGGCATGTTTAAAAATGTTGATTTCTGAATAAGAAGTGCAGAGAAATTCACCCAGCAGGCTTCCTGCTCCCACGCTGATACAAGGCTTAGCTGAGCCATGCAGATTTTTACTGGTCCTTATGACAATGGGAGACATCACCAAGCTTCTTCAGCCGCAGTGTGAGATGAGATGCTCTTAGGGTTCCTATGTGAGCGTTGATATCAGATACGAATGTGCATGGAGGATTGTTAGACACTATGTGCTAAATTTAATTTACTCATTAGTATTCATTTATTATTCCTCCGGTAAGCATTTTTAAGCTCCTGCTGTGGGGCAGGTACCAGAATAAATGTTAGGCGAGCAAAGTCTTGAGCATGGTTTTTGCACAGAGCCAGGGTGTAAAACACAAAATGATCACGCGAATAGGAATGAAATCCCAACTGGGCAAAGTGCTATGAAATGCAAGAGTTCCATGCTATGGAGGTGGTAGAAGTTGGCCTCATCAGCGAGGTCCAGAAAAGCTTCCTAAAACAGTAACATCTGGGCTAAAATCTGGAAGAGAAGCAGATTTATGTAGGAAGAAAAAAAAAAAAAGGAAGATAGAATGAAGAGCACAGAAGCTTTATATTGGGGGCAGTAGGCAGGTAGGAGGAACTGAGAGAATGGAGCATTCTTGGTACTCCCGCAGATGGTGGAAGATGAGCTTGAGGAGTGAGCATAGCCTCACAAGTCACACAAAAGAGCTCTGTCCTTATTTTCTGAGTTGTGAGATCTGTCTAAAAACCTTTAACTGGGCAGCTGGGAAGGCTGAGAAAATGTATTAATATGTTTCAAAGGATCACACTGCCTACAGTTGGATTTTTAGGAATGGATATATAGTAGTAAACCAGGTAGGAGGTTATCAGTAATGGATGGTAAGTAAGTTTGACTAGTGGGGTGATTTGTACAACATTTAGGAGAAAAAATGGACAGTCCTTTGTGATGGGTTATCTGCAAGAGTTAGAAACAGAAGGCCATGTAAGGATGACACTTTCTGGCTTCCTTAACTCAATAGATGTCTAGTCTTTTCGTTAAATAAAGAACAGCAAAAGGAGCCCATGTTTCCTGGGCAACAATGAGGACCATAAGATTGTGGTGCACTTAAAAAATACAAAAAAAAAAGATGTCAAGTAGGCATTTAGATATAAAGGCCATGATTTGAGGAGGGCTGTGGCTTTGGAATATACATTAGTGAATTGCCTGAGTATTGCTAAAGCCAAGGGGATAGGGAGGGTTATTAAGGGAGTTAGAGTGAACAGCAGAGTGCCTAGAACTGAATATTGAGAAATTCTTGGTGAAGTAGAGAAAGAAAAAGCAAGCAGGAGGGTAGAGAAGGAGCAGAAAAAGTGGTAACAATTCCAGAGACTAGCACAGAGGGAAAAAGCTAAGACAATTCCATGTAGAAGATGCAAGGTCAAATGATGTCAAGAGGTCAAGGTAGGAGAAAGACTCAAAAATGGCAACATTTTATCTCCCAAAGGCAAATAATAATAATACACATTTGGAGAGACAAGCACTGAGACCAGTAGAGACTTTATTAGACCAACCTCTGTATTAAATTCCACTACATACATGAAATGGCCCTCCATTCTTCAAACCATGTGGATAGTCTCCACTAGTAGAATAAAACAATCAATGCTTCAGATTAAAGATCAATCACAACTCTCTATGATGTAACAATGCTATATTACTCTTGTAAGTTATTGTATATTACTAAAGTAATCATTGGACCAGAAGATTTGTTGAACAGCTAAATTAATCACTGAAAGAAAAGAGAGGAGGATAGATACATAGATTCGGGTCAGCATTGATGATCAGGAATGGACACAACTGCATGCCAGAGAAGACAGACCCTTACTGAGGGCCAGAGCTGTGCCCAAGCTCGCCCCCACCCCTTGCTAGCAGACAGGAAAGTGCTTAAAAATTCTAACATATTTTTTCGACTTTTCCCTCAGCAATCCTTCACTGCAAAACTGTTTCTTTTCTTCCATTTGTTTCGTCTGCTTTTCTCTTATTAACTCCAAAATCCTTTGTCCATCCCCCAATTCTTACTAATAGTCTCCTGGTTTGTTTTTTTCCCCCTCTCTCTTTAAAACTCATTTGGCCCTGGTATTAGGTATTTTCACTGCCAGCACTTCCTCAGCACCAGACTTCATGGGTTAAGGAGCTGATCCGAATTTGAATTCATATCTCCCAAATATCACTAATTATAATGGAAATCTGTCCCCCAAGGTGGCTCCCTGTGAAATTTTCACATAATTAAAGACTATTCTTCTGGCTTTCAGACTTACAATGTCACTGGTTTGAATGTGTCCACAGAAGCTGCAGTTAGAAGAGAAAGGAGAGGAAGCCCTGGTGGTTTTATTTCAGGTACACTCCTCTCTCTGTTTTGAGTATCAGAGAAAAGCTGGGCTCTGAAAGAAAAAGGTAAGAGAAAGAGATAATAAAGAACAGTGGAAAAACATCTGTATGAGATATAAAGGTGACAGTAAAACCCAAAGCAAATTCTACCTTGGGTATCAGAATAAAAAAACTGGCATTGCATAATGTTAAATTAATGCTGTGTAATAAAATTGAAAGTAATCTCCCAGAATAAAACAAAAGAACAAAGACATGAAAATTATGGTATAGAAAATTAAAAGTTTGGAGATGAGAAAAGAGAGATCTGACAAGAAAGGAATATTGGAATATTAGAGGGTGTTTTGAGATCAATAAGAAATTGAAATGGAAACTTTTCTAGAAGAAAGATCTAAGAATAGAAAGCTAAAACTCATTGTATTCTAAGGAAATTCATTGAATAGGCCATTTTTGGTCACTTTAAAAAATAATTTTAAAAAACAAGAAAAAGTATCCATAACCCTCCAGACAGATAGATACAGGTTACTTCTAGAAAAATTAAATCCATATCTCAGATTTGTCATCTGCAACAGTAGAGAACAGGAAACAACAAAGTAACCTCAGGTGAATTTTTAGGTAAAATGGCCATGACAAAGAATTCTTTATCTTGACAAAAAGTCTTCTATAAGCGAAGCATAAAAATTAATCTCCTAAGTGAAAGGACTAAAAGATGGCCCTCTGGACCATTTTTGAGAAAAAAAAAATACCCTTTAAGCAGTACTTTCAACAACCAAAACAGTAAACAAAATTACTAAGCCAAGGAAAAGAATGTTGTTGTATAAAATGATTGGTGTTCACTTTTCTATTATAAAATTATAAAAAGTCAGATAGTCACACATGTATTTCTGCCAAAAATGATACTTTTATAATAAAATGGAAATGGAAAGAGCCTGTCATATTAGGAAGCTTTATATGAGTAGAATTGAACAGTCATTAAATATAATGTTTTGGAAGAGATTCTAATGACATGGAAAAATGCATATGATAATATTATAAGAAAATATAAATACATAGAATTTAAACATTTGTAATCAGTTTGAATTCAAGAAGGAGAAGCAGAGAAGACAGGAAGACATGTCTCTCTGATGCCTTTGAAACACAGAGCAGGGCCAGGGTAGGTGGAACACAGCAAGTGAGGAAGAGAAAGAACATCAGGCTAGAGCAAGCAAGAGTGAGACTCTTTAGGGAAAAGTAGCCCAGGTCAATTATTTTGTATTTTCTCCTAAGAAATGATGGAAAGACTATTAAAGGCTTTGCAAAGACAAGCTAAAATGTGATTTTATTGAAACACGTTGTTGGCCACTTGAAACATCATTGGAAGAGGTTATAAGCTGACAAGAGACAGCCAGTTACATCAACAGAGGGCGAATGGGGGGCTAAGAAGAATGGAAACAGTGCAGATAGAGAGAAATATAGAAATTTAACCCTCAATTATTTGGAAGTTAGAATCAGTAGGACTTGCCAAACAAGAAAAGGAGAGAAATAATGATTATCTGGTGGACATCAATGATACTCGCTAAAATGTGGATGACCTCCGGGTAAGCAAGTTGGAGAGAGAGTTGACAGTGGTATGGCAATAGTGTGCAACCTAGAATCAGTTAGGAGGGGAGAACCAAGATCTGAGTTCTGGGAGAGAGCCAAGATGAACAGTAAATATTAAGGGACCAAAGCAAGTGACACAGAAGCAGGAGTTCAGACCTGGTAGAGACAATTAAACAAATACAGCTTAGGGCTCCCAGCTCCAGGGGGTAGGATGTACACCTGCTGTATATCACCCCCACCTTGTTCTTCCAGAGACACCATAAAATGCTAGCATAAAAATACAGCAATAAAAATAATGAGATTTTGGAGAATCAATGGAAAATAAATTGCAAAGAATTTCTACAAAATAGAAAGTCAATGGAGGGAAGAAGACTGATGAACTGGGGAAGAGAAGGCAAAGCCTTGCTTTCAATATAGACTTAGGGGCTATAGATGAAAAGGAAACCTCTATGGCTATGCCACCCTGAATTCACCCGATCTCATGTGATCTCATAATCTAAGCAGGGTTGGGCCTGGTTAGTGCTTGGATGGGAGATGAAAAGGGAACCAATATGCAGGACTCTGCAGAACCCCATAGTGGTTTGGGACTTGGAAATGTGAAGTACAACAAAGAACAGAAAAGAGAAGAGGGTCTGAAAGAGGTATTAAATTAAAATCTGTGTGGGGGACAGTTGCCTAACTCTTCAGCCCCATTCTCAGGTACAGAACACCCAGAAGCCTGGCAAAACAGACAAACCAATGGGGGAAACAAAATCAGAGATTCTTCTCTTAAACATTTGAATAAGCATTCTATGGGGAATCATCGCAGCAAAAGAATAAACTGGAATTGCACAAGTGGACTACCCTCATTCATGCATCTAAGGGCGCCAAGCAGATTGTGCACATTATCACAGAGCTCAGTCAATCTTTCTACTATTCACTCTTAAATATACATGCACCGCCAGAGCTCACAGATGCTTGGACCTACAACATTGTGGATAGTGTCTAAAGATGGCCCCCACCAATATCTTTCTTCATGTGTGCATGTGCTATGCCTTTCAGCAACAAGTGAGATCTATTCCCCTTCCTCTTCAGTCTGGGCTGGGCTTAGTGACTTGTTTGACCAATAGAACATTGCACAGTGTCATTCTGGTACTTCTAAGGCTGGTTACAAAGAATCCTTAAATTTTCTGCTTGGGACTCTTGGCACACTCACTTTGGGGGTAAGCCATCTGCCATGTAAGTCTAACTGTTCTGAGAATCTACTGTGCCACGTCATGAGGACACTCAAAGTAGCCATGTGGAGAGTCTAGGTGGAGATGGAGAGATGCCCGGCCATCTTCAGCTACTCCAGCTGTCCCAGCTGGTGACCCAGACATCCAAATGAAGAAGCCATGTTGGATGTCAAGACCAGCAAATTCTTCCTATAACCCAGCAGTTATGTAACTGCAGCTGTATGAGAGTAATCAAGCAATAACTGCCCAGCTGAGCCTGATAAATTCACAGATCTATGAGAGATAATGAATTTCTCTTTTAAATGAGTATGTTTTGGGGTTGTTTGTTATACAGCAATAGGGAGTCAAAATAAACACAAAAGAGAGAAATCAAGATAAACAGAAAAATATGATGTAAGAAAAAACAAATAATTTGGGGAACAGAAAATAACTTAAAAACAATTCTAATTAATATCTTCAAAAATATAAGGGGATATTGCACAACTAAAAAGCAGAAAGGAATAAAAATCTGTGGATAAAAGAACAATTTGAAAACTGGTAAAATTGGATATTAAGATATGATTGACAAATTTTTTTTAAATTTGAAAATTAGGAAGAGTAAGTTTTTCTCTTAGAATTAATAAAAATATAATAAATAAATAATAGAAAAGGAACCACAAACAACACTCCTATGGTACAAACTACAACTGAATCTAATAGAATAAATAGATTTCAAGTAGAGAGGCCATCATGAGCAAAGACACCAAGTCTTTAACAACATGGTGTCAGGAGAGTGTAAAGTAGAAAAGAAGGAGAGGCAGGCAGGGACAGGAGTAGTAGACAGGGGCCAGATGTCAGTGACCAGGATGCCATGCTATGACTTTGCACATTACAGCTGATGGGAAGGATTTTAACTGGAAAGTGAAAAGATGGGATTTTTATTTTAGAAAGATTACCTTGGTTTTAAAGTGCAGAAGAGATTGGAGCTGGAAAAGATTGGAGGTGAAAGCTAGAATGCACCAACTCCAACTCCAATCTTAATGTGCAAAGTCATAGCATGGCATCCTGGTCGTTGACATCTGGCCCCTGTCTATCACAAGAGCAAACAGACAACCTACAGAATGGAAGAAAATATTCACACATGTGAAAAGGACTCTAAGAGTTCCATCTTTGAGCAATTTTTTTTTTTTAAATACATGAAAATATATTCCCACAAAACCAAGAAAGGAGGACATGGAATCCAGGGTAGTTCATCCAACCCAGGAAAGTAGTGAAGAGAATCCTAAAAACACTGCTACGGGACAGGACTTATAGGAGTTAGTCTACATGAGATAGAAACAAAGGACCTTGGGAGGGAGGCCCTAGGTAAAAAGGGAGGTCTCTAAAGAACAGACAATATAATGAAGATTTAATCTACGAAAACCAAATAGAGCTTTGCTACAGGCCAATAGTTTAAAGAAAAAGAAAAATAAATATGCCAAGGCAAGTTGAGAGGTAATAAAATAAACACTAAGCAAGAAAGGAAAGAAATAAGTTTATTGACTCTGTATTTATGATACAGAATCATGTGTAAAACATTTACTGTTAGCATTCGGAATCCACATACAGACAAAGCAAGGATGGAGGAAGGTAGGTGGTTACAGACAAAAATGTAGTGATAGTAGTTTTTCTTTTTTTTTTTTTTTTAGAGAGACAGGGTCTTGCTCTGCCACCCAAGTTGTAGTATGGTGGTGTGATTACCTCGAAGTCCTGGGCTCAAATGATCCTCCCACCTAAGCCTCTGAAGTATCTGGGACTACAGGCATACAAACTACTGCACTGGGCTGATTTTTTTTTTTTTTTTTTTGTAGAGATAGGGTCTCTCTATTGCCTAAGTTGGTCTTGAACTCCTGACCTCAACTCCTGCATTGGCCTCCCAAATTGCTGGGATTACAGGCACGAGCCACTGCACCCAGCCTAATTTTGACATTGAAAAAATAAAGTTGATAAAATGTGGAAGGCGAAAGCAGGAGGAGAGCTGAAGGAAAGGGAAGGGGTATTAATATTCGTATCATACAGGTGGGAGTCAAGAGATACATTTATATTTGATGAATAAGAAATGAAGTTGCAAATATATTAATAGGGACAAAGGAAAGCAATACAGAAACTGAAAATTACAAGGAGGCTGCGGGAGAAGTAGAGAGGGGATGAAAGGAGCTAGACCAAAATCAATCATACCAAAATATATCTAAAATTGAAAAATTAAGAAAGAGAAATGTGTATATAGAATGAAAAGAACTAGCTTTGTATTTCTCAAGGGGGGGGCCTAGAATTAGTAAGGTAGGGAATTGGTACATTTCACTGTATCTATTTTATTTCTTTTGTCTTTATATTAAGCCAGCTGCATTAAAAAATTAAACTCAGCAAGCTGAAATAATTTAGGCTCCATGGGCAGAAGTAGAGCTGGGATGGGGCAAGGTAGAAGGGTCTGGGCAGCTGCCCAGTGCTACTGGCTGAAGGTCAGTGGAGGGAAGTGCTGCACCAAGGATACCACCACTTCTGCTGAGCAGGTGAGTGGCAAAAGGACACAGAAAGACGCAAGGCAAGAATGACAGAGAAGGAATCAAATGCATGAGACTTTAAGGTGCTGTCAATCTTCGAGCACCTTTCTTTGAAAGCACCTCCATGGGCCTGTCATTTATGAGCCATGAAAGGAGAAATTTCAGGATCCTCAAGGGAGCGCTAGAGTGCAGAAGACAATCTCAAGAAGCTCACTGGTTAGGACATGCTTTACCAATCTGCCATGAGAATCTACGATTTCCCAATACTCCCAGTGCCCCAGAGTCTGATGGCAAGGACAGACCTTGGCCAGGTTCTCTAACTAAGTGACACCACAGGAGGGTTGGGGCAGGTCACAGTCATGAATATTTGCATTGGTAAAGCCAACTTTTCCTCCCTCTTCTACTGACACCCAGCCCATAGCTCTGTCCACAGATATTCCTTTTTCAGCATCTCTTTAGTTCCTCAGATCTTTCTTGAAGAACAAGAAGATGATCAATGGTTCAAGTTTGCTCAGGACCATTCTAGTTCTAGCACTGAAAGTCCTGTGGCCAGGGAAATCCCCAGATCCAGGGAAATGGGGACAGTTGGTACCATAGGTGGAACTCCAGACTACTCATCATATCAGAAATAATGTTACCTGGTGAGCGTTTATATCTTAGAAAGTGTTTTTTGTACTTTGTGAGTTTATTTGATCATCACAAGCCCATACAGTGGACACATCAGAGTTTAAGTTCATCCCTATCTTATATGTGGGTCAATTGAGGCCAGAGAGATTAGTCATCTGTGAATAACCACAGAGTCAGAAATTAATCAGAAATATTGTCTCTTGACTCCAGGTCCTGTGCTCTGTCCTGTATCTAAAGTTGTGTTGGTATTTGTTCCCTATTTAATAATGGTAACAGTGCTTCATCACCTTATCTTTTCATCAGTGGGTACCATTATTAGCCTCACTTTAAAAATGAGAAAATTGAGAAGCAGGGAAATTAAGTAACTCATCTGGAAACACTAACCAAGTGAGTGATAACCAGGATTCAAACCCAGATTCTTCTGATTCTATGCCCTGAGCAAAGACAATTTGTGGTTCTCCTAATCTTTAGGAATTGCTAATATGGCTACCTAAGAATTCTAACTTCAACCTACTTCTACAGTTTCCCCCCTGCCCCCACTAGTTCCTTTTCTTGGATCCTATGTGGCAGCTGAACTGAACTACTTTCTGATCCTAGAATATGCCAGTGGTTTTCCTGACTCAGGACTCGGTCCTACCTTTCTCAATCCTGAACTTTATTCATCCAGGAATTCATTGTAGGGTTGGGGCAAGGGGACACAGCCTCTGTAATCAGACCTGCTACCTACTAGCATCGTGGTTATTGGCAAATGTCCCAAACTTCTCTGACTCTTCATTTTCTCATCTGTAAATTGAAGACGATCATGGTGAATGATGAAAATTCATGAACCTGTGCTCCTAAGTAGTGAAACACTATGCATGACACCCAGTCTGTGGACTCCAGACCCTACCTGTGGGTACGACAGAGAAGACTGTGTGATTCTTACCATTGTGTACTTTGGGAATGGCTAGGTCAAGAAAATTTGCACATTCTATTTACAGATCTGCATTTTGTGTATACATGTGAGTTTGGTGGAAATTACCCATGCTCTTTGGTAAGCAGCTCTGTGTTTCTTAGTTATGGATAAAACCTTGTGAATATGGTTATGTATCCTTGGCTACGTGTTGAGTAGAGTGCCACATACTGTATACAGAACATTTGAGGACACCTAGTGGTTTTTTTTTTTTTCTGGGTGGGGCTGGAGCCAGACATTACATGTTCTGCAGTGTATTTGATAGAAAACCATGTATTTTGTAAAAATTGCTTCATTTTGAACCCATCTGGTGAGCTGGGCTTTAATATCCCTGTGGCAGTAAACATATCTTCAGTGCCCTGTTGGTTACCAATTTGTCTTCCAAACTCGGTCAGTGTTTTTCTTTCAGTTTTCAGATGTAGCCATGGTATTTGAGTTTTGACTTGAGCTGAAAAATCCACTAAAATTATTGTTAGTCCTGTACAGTATAGTTTGGCCTAAACACCCTATACACAAACATGTGCCTATGTGTGCATAACCTTTCTTCAGGAAACATAGAGGTTAAGGCGGTATTTATTTTCAAAGTCTTTTTTGGTTCAATTTAGTTTCCCCTAATTCCTTATCAATTCTCCTTCAGCAAAGGTGTCATTATTTGAAACAAAAATGCAACAGAGAAGATGGAATCATTAGATCCAAATTAAAATCTTAATAAAAATAAAAGTTTGTCTCTACAAATTAAAAGACAGGAATATTAACACTGTAACAAAGACTGAGACATATCCTTTTTGTTCTTCCTGGGCACACATATCAAGGCTACATTCCTTGGCCTTATTTATAACTATAAGCTGTGGCCACATGACTGAGTTCTGGCCCAAGGACTACCGAGCTAAGCACCCAAGATGTCTTAGCTCAATTAATCTTCGCAATATCCCTGTGAGATGCATGTTGGCCCAATTTTAAAAATAAAGAATCCAAATCTTGAAAAACCTAAATAATTGAAAAACATCTTCAAACCAGTACCTAGGATAGCAAGCAATTGATCTCACTTTCAAGAGATTATTTGATTGTCAACATAGAAAAACTCAAGAGTATTTAGAGATGATCTACTAAATGTAACTAGAAAGTTTAGCAATATTGCTGGAAATAATGTCTCTATATGCCAACATAACTAACTAGAGAAAACATACCATTTTCAATAGCAACACACATTCTAAAGAATCTAAAAATTAATCTAATACAGTATGTACGATCTTGTAGAAAAGATTTGAAAGCATTGTTGATATAAACTAAACAAAGAATTTTATCACAATGCAGTATAAGATCATTGCCCAAGCTTTTCACTACACATTGAGACATAAGAGAGAAATGAGAGACCAGAATGGACACAGAGACAGACAGAGGGAAAGAGAGAGACTAAGAGGTAGACAGAAACATGCTCTCTAGAAATTTGTCTAATGCTAATAGCCAGAGTATAGTCCAGTTATTGAAAGGCTCAACCCTCTTGCTCTCAGGCAGGACAAGAGAGGGAAGAACAGAGTACAGGATACATTTACATAATTTTCGTTCATTGCTGCTACTCAGACTGCAGGGGCCCTTTTCAGAACTCAAGGGGTATGCGGAAAGCAAGTACAAGTAAGTGACTGATTAAGAAGAGGCTCGGCAGCCTTGTGCTGGGACTGAGCACACAGCTCCTCTTTCCTCCATTGCCACGGATCTTGCAGATGGATTGGCACGTGGAACAGACCTAAAGCTCCAAAGTCCCCCAGGTGGCCAGGGAGCAGGCTTCGGACTCTACGGCCATGTCCTGTTCTCATTTCAGGTGCTCTTTAAGGGGAATGAGTTCATCTCCTGGATACATCTTGGAGATTCAAAAAACAAAATGATCTTCTTTGCTGGTTGTAACTTCTATGAATGTCTTTTCAGCTCAGTACTCCAGAGACTACGCTTGTATCTTGTTCCATGTGGAAAAGCTCTTCCGTTTTGCAGAGAGAACATGTATGCCAGACCTCCCAGGGGTGAACTACATGGGCTCTTCTGAGGTCTATGAAGTTGATTTATGAACTCTTTTTGCCCAAGAGCATTTTGGTTGAAGGTATTCAGAACAGGCAGCTCAGTGAATCCAGTGGTCACTATGTGTGCCTCCCTCCCCAGGGCTTTTATTAAAGTCAGGGCTCTGAGGAACCGGCTACAATATCTTTCTGTGGCCACAGTAATGTTCTTATCAAGAAAGACAAACTCAAGTTGGGTGTGGTAGCTCACGACTGTAATCCCTGCACTTTGGGAAGCCAAAGTGGGAGGATTGCTTGAGTGTAGGAGTTCAAGACTAGCTGGAGCAACATAGCAAGATCCTGTCTTAAAAAAAGAAAAAAAAAAAAAGCCAGACATGGTGGTGTAGTCCTAGCTACTCAGAAGGCTGAGGCAAGGGGATTGCTTGAGCCCAGGAGTTTGAGCCTGTAGTAAGCTATGATTGTGTCACTGCACTACTGTACTTCAACCTGGACAAAAGAGCAAGACTCTGTCTCTAAAGGAAAAAAAAAAAAAAGACAAACTCTACTCTCGAATTCATAAACTCTTCGGACTTTTCTTCCAAAATGCATGTGGCCCCATGGACCATGGAAGACTCAAGGCAGAAAACCCTGGATTTACCCATTGGCTTCAGCCCTTGCTGGCTGGGAGAGAAAAGGGAAGCTGCCTGATTCTTGCTGCCTCAATGTCGTACATTTCAAAGAGAATTCATTGGTTTTATCTAAAGAGATTGTTGTCAGGAGGACGTGAGACTGTATGTAAACAGACCACGTTACACAACTTTGCTCTCTAATATTCAGACTATTTGCTCAGGTTTGGGGTATTAAATTCTGGATTCTTCCACATGTCCTTTTCCCTCTCTGAGCCTTAGTTTATTCATCTGAAGAAATGGGATTAATAACCATCTACCTCATAGTGGTTGATGTGAAAATAAATCCAAATCATGCTACATAAACTATAAAGGACTGAAAAACTAATACCATTGTTATCAGCATTTGATTATAGGTTTATTTTTCATAATCCCTCCCTGATTACCTAGTCATCTTCTGGACCCATATAAAACAGTCACACAAAAATGTAAAGTTGCCCTCCCCTCACCTGGAGGGCTTTTATTGGGGGGGTGGGCTGGGGGATGCTAGGATTGACATTCTCACTTTAAAACAAAATGTCTCATATTTTCTAATTTTCTTAGATGAGATACAGCAAGGTCAGCCTTTAAAAATTAAAATGTTTCCTCTGGCTTCTTTGCAATGAAGAAACTATAATGAAACCTGACTAAATTACTTTTTAATTGGCAAAGCAATAAATCAGTGAAAATTTATTCTTTCTGTATTACAGAATGACTCTATTAGATCTGGAAATAAATCACTCTGTGTGACATTGTTTTGTATTTTCTTTATTGACATTCTTCTTTTCCGCAAATTTATAAACTTAGAAACACTTAAGAGTGAAGAAAAATATAAAGTCACATATGACTTCAGGCATGATGATTTGTCTTATGGATCAGGTGAGAAAATCCCTGAACTTTAATTCAATCTAGGATGGAAGCATTTCAGAAATGTTTTTTAGTAGCCTAAGAAGATTACTACAAGGCCTAATAGTATTTTGGTGATAGATAAGTGCCTCAAAGGGCCAATCAAGGATTACAGACAGATTTGGTCTATGCCTAGATTAAGAAACACAAAAATGATGATAGCAAGATGATTCCATAATTAATCTCAACATTTATAGAGCTCTTTCTATGTTACAAATCATCTTCCCATTCATCATCTAATCTGATTCTTCCAACAACCCTGGGAGGTAGACAGGGAAAACATCTCCATTCCCTTAGTACTCCATTCCCTCAGGAAACTGGGGCGTGGAAAATTTTAATGCCTTCCCCAAGTCATTGGCAACTGTCCCAAGAAAGTGGAACAATTGAGATTGAAATTAAGCTCTGTGTGACATCAAAACCCAAAGGGTTTTATCAAGTTTATTTGACTACTATCAAGTCAAATAAACTATTCCAAGTAATAGCAACCTTAAAGACTCAGTAATAAGGAACTCATAATAAATGGTCAAAATGCCAGATTAAAAGATAAAGGAAAAATCCACAATTTGGTGTAGCATAAAGTATTTCAAAACCAGGTTGATTGGGAAGCAGACACAAAATAGTTGTCAAAGCACAGGCTTTGCAAGACAACTGAAAAGACTGGCTCCGGCATTTACTGCATATGCTCTGGGTGCATCACTTAACTCCTCTGTAGTAAAATGAAAGACAATGATTCCTACCTCATCTGTAAAATGAGGAAAGCAATGATTATCTCATGGAGTTGCTGTGAGGATTACAGGAGATAATGTGTGTATGCACTTACCATCATCATCATGCTTCAAGGATCATTCACATGAAGTGAACCCTGATTAGCCACCTCTTCTCTTATCACATATGGCATGTGAAGCCTTTGGCTTAGTCACTGGGCTCTGCTTCTCAATGTATTCAAGTGGTATCTGCCTACACACAGGGAAAGAGCTATAGACTCCAGACCCTGAGACACCCTGTAGATCGTATGAAGAATCCAAATGGAAATGTCGATTGGTACCACATGGTGGATATCTTAGTACCAGAACCAGGCACTTGAGCTCTACTCTGCAGTCAGTACCAAGTCATAAAAAATGTTAGAGTAAGGAAGTGACTTTTTCCAAACTGTGCTTCAAAACCATCCATGAGGCAGCCACCACCAGAGGAAGAGACACTCATCAGAAATTTGTTTCAGGACTCCCCCCGTAGGAAGAAAAGGATACGTTAACTGGAAAGACTTAGAATTACCACTCACGGGGGCAACTAGTGGCCACAGGTCATTCAAGGGCTGGACATAGCTCAAAGCTGAACTCACTTTAAAAATTTGATTTATTTTTTAAACTTTGTGACTCAGCACATCCAACCAGGTCCTATACACAGTCACCAGCTTCACAAGTGTGTGGTTGTTTTTAAATATCGACTTTCAATATTTGCTTTTGTTCTTTGTGCCCGTCTCCAGGTGATTAAAATCCTATCTGGTTTCCCCAGGACCGGACATCAATACCTTATCAACGCCGCTCTCTGCTGGTGTCCCGGCTCTTCACTGACCTTGTCTTCCTTTTGTCCCTGAAACGCTTTCAGGCTGGACTGGATCTTCCCTAACCCCTGAGCTCTGTCCTTTTCATCATGCAATTCATGCCGTTAGCCATTTTTTTCCACTCTCTTAGCTCAAGACCTGGGTTTTTGTACCCTGTTTGGCTTTCTCGCTATTCCTTGATTTCTTTTCACTCCTCTGTATTCACGCTGACCTTTTTTTTTTTTTTTTTTCCGTGTGTATTTATTGCTTGATGGCATTCATCACCTCTGGGTATAAAATCATTTATCCACTATGCTTCCTTTCTTCCCGGTTGAAGTTCACTCAATGTTACCTTTATTTCCCCCTGATTCTACTCTGCTGCAATCTGACTTTTCATTATTATTCTTATCAGCAGTCTGTTATTTATGGAGTGGAGAAATAAGATAAGCTCCTTCTAATATAGCTGGGGCGCAAGCAGTGTAGCTGGGAATAAGAAATGTAAAAAGGAAGATAGAGCCACAAAAAGCAGAGCTAGAGGGGCATTGCTGATTGCTGGATGGAAAGTGAATTACAGAAAGGATTTGGGGTAGAAAAGTGAGATTGCAGCAAAGGTACTTATCTTATAGGAAAGGGGGAGAGAAAGCAATTGCTGATCGTCTGGTCTGGGCTGAGTATTGTGTTGAATCCTGTGGATGTGTCCTCTTCTTTAATCATTATTCTAGAATATGAGGCAGTATGAGCCTCTACTTGATAGGTGAAGAAACTGAGGTTTAGAGAACCTGAGTTATTTTTGAAGGTACTGCAGACAGTCTGGAGCAGAACTTGCACACAAACCCAAGAGCATAAAGATGTAAAACATGCAGACATGGTTACCTGCCTGTATCTCAAGCAGGTTAAGAATGTATGTCCTCTAATAAAGTTTTCCTAGGTTGAGGACTCTCTCATAAGAAAACATTGTGAGATCCAGATAAAGATTTAGGCATAAACTGCTCATGGCATTGCTATTTGTAATAGTGAAAACACTATCACCAGCATGTGTCTAATAATGGAGAAATGGTGAAGTAAATAATGACATATCCACACAGAGAAATTTCATGAAAACACTCTACATGATGTTTTAATGATCACAATAAAAATTGAAAACTTCTTATGTAAAAGTATTAAAAGCATAAAAATTAGACATAAATATGTATTTATAATTTAAATATAAAATTGTATAAGTTAAATATTCATATTTTGTCATATTTCTTCATTAAGCTATAATACATATTTTCCCCATATTACAGGAATTTGAAAAAAACTCAGAGTTAAAAAGATGGAAGAAAATGACAGTTCCAAACTTTCTACTACTTAACTTTTTAAAATCTTCATAACATAAGACAAACAAACATGGTATACTTTTCCAATTCTCAGTTTAAGCATTTTGAACAACATATACAAAAGTGGAAGGAAAAAACTGAAAGTTTCTCATAATTTTATCACCCAGAAATGGCCATCATTAACATTTTATAGTGTTTCATATAACTTTTCATTGTATTATTTTCCATGGATGAAATCAGTTTCTATATACTGATATTTTAGCAAAAGAAAAAAAAGTCAATATAGATTACTCATAAGAGACAGGTTCTCTGAAAACACTTGTGATTACCTCCAGCATTGTTCTCTTGATATTTAATTATAATTGCCAATGTATTTATCTATATCACCCAGTGGAATATAAAGTTCCTCATGTATGTATCATATCTATTATGCTCACAAACATACTCCTAAAGCCTAGAATAATGCCTGGAATTTATAGACACTCAAAACATATGGTGAAAGAGTGAATGATACAGGAGAATTTGCCGCCGTGGGCATTATTTATCAGATTTTTTTAAATGACTCAATTAATTGAATGTGTTTTATAGATACAGAAAATTATTTTCTGTTCTCTTGGTTATGAAAATGACCATATGTAGCTCAATACTACCTGCTTTATTTAGTAAAAAAGAAAAACAAAAATAAAATGTGGTTTGTTTGACAATTTTTCTGGTACAGTGTCCCAAACATTTGACCATAGTTAAATGGAAACAAAGAGTATCAATGATTGTTTTAATTTATATGAAATGTGTCAAAAGTAAAACTTGCTTATTAAGGAACACAGTTATTGATGCTATCAAAGGCAAAGCAAAAAAGGTGCTAAGTTTTTCCCCAAGGGTAGAGCACTCTGAAAAACATATAGCCTTGATTATTATAGAATTTGGGGTACATATGAAGCAAGGGAAGACCCACAAATCTTTGAAAACTGCAAGATTTCCACTATGCTGTTTCTAATTCTGAAATGGAAGCAAATCATCAAGTGATTTTTTTAAGATCATTTTATATCATATATATTAGCATCTGCATAATAATATTTGCATGTGATTTGAATTTTTTGCCATTATTTTGAAATATAAATGACAACTTGGCTGGTATAATATTCTTTGGCTACATTGTATTTTCCCCCAAATTTTGAAGTCTTATACTTTTGTCTTCTAACATTTGGTGACACACACAAGTCTGATAAAAACCCAATTCTTTCTACCAGCAACTATTTATTAATAATTTTCTTATTAATTGTAGTATTTTTTTGCTTGAAACTTTGCCTCACATATCTCCCAGAATATGCCCAGAGATATATCCTTTTATTTATTTTTTTAATGAGCATTTTCACATTATACAATAGGTCCTTTTCAACCTCAGGATCTTGGAAAAGAAAAATATCATTGATTTTTCCTCTCTTTTATTATAGTTATTCTTGTATTTTCCCAAATGCATACTTAAAAATTTTAGGTAAAATTTCCATTATATATTTTTAAAACTTAGAATGCTCTCTCTCTCTCTCTCTCTCTCTCTCTCTCTCTTATTGTTTGTCTCCATATACAAATGAAACACTTATATTTTACCTGTCATCCTTTTAATTTCATAATAATTGTCTTTTCATCTTTTACCATTTGATGTTCTTCTTTCAGAGAAAAACTTCTTATAGCAATCTGCTTGACTGGGCTCTAAAACTAATTAGATAACTAAAAACATAAAAATGGTCCCCTCAAAAATAATTTTCACAGGTACATTATTTATAAGCCTTGATGAAAGCATTCGCTTTACCTTGTTCTACAGTATTTTTCTTATGGCCCTCAAGTCATTTCTCCAATTATGGCACATTTCATATTTGATTACAATTGCCCATTTATTTGAAAATTTTATTTTAATAATTGTTGAAAGTTTGATACCTACTCAGAGCCAGTATTTGTCAAATGACAGACTGTCTATCTTGCCCTGGGTTCCATCCTTTGCCTGGTTGGGTGCCAATCACATTTCCTTTGCAGATCAAGGGCAGGTTATCTTCTCATCTCATAGTCCAGCTCCAGTGAACAGCAATGAAAAGATTTGACTCACGAGGTCTTCTTAGATAATGTGTAAGCTTTTCCTACCCTACTGCTCTTCTTAAGATGGAATGTACCATTGCCAGCCACATGCAAATCCCTATTCCAATTTCTAGGTCAGTTGTTTCTGGCTTTGCATTTTCCAAATAGGGAGGCATTAATTGAAAACCATGATAAGAAGCCAAAGAAAAGTGACAATAATCCAGTTTTCTGTTATTAAAAAAGGGTAAAAAAATTTTTTTTTTAAAGGTTGAAAGGGTCTATTGTGAGGCAACATTCTTTTCCTGCCTAATTTCTGAAGCAAATGAAGATAGGTGTAGAATCTAGGCATAGAGAAATTAAATATAACTTTTTAATAATAAAATTGGTGGAGAATTTGGGTTGAGTTATGCAGCCAAGTGAGACTGTTATTGTTTTACCCTAAATTAGATAGACCTATCCTCCCACTATCCTCCCAGATGGAGGGAGCCAAACTCAGGTCTTCACCTGTTGGTGCCTCCAAAGACCTAAGGCTGATGGAAGCAGAGACCATGTGTTTCCTGCAGGGAAGAATCCATGTGGGTGCTGACAGTGTGACATTCCCAGAGCATGTGTTTCATGCAGGAAGGAGTGGATGCAGGGTGCTGATAGTGTTACACTCCCAGAAACAGCACAAGAGGATAAGAGTTCTTACCCTACGAAAGGATTCTTCTTTTCCGTGCAGTTATAATATCCCTGGAGTGGATGCGCTACCAATTGCACTTTTCAGTTCTATTCAATAGGATACAAAGTCAATCAAACTTTCTCTGGGATTCTGAGATTGGGTAGGTAAGCTTTCAAAACTTCATGTAATTAGCCAGGCATGGTAGCTCATACCTGTAATCCTGGCATTCCGAGAGGTTGAAACAGAAGGATTGCTTGAGCTCAGGAGTTCAAGACCAGCCTGAGCAAGAGCAAGACCCCATCTCTACTAAAAATAGAAAAATTAGTTGGGTTTTGTGGCATGCACCTGTAGTTCCAGCTACTGGGGAGGCTGAGGCAAGAAGATTGCTTGAGCTCAGGAGTTTGAGGTTACAGCGAGCTGCAATGATGCTATTGCACTCTACTCAGGGTGACAGAACTAAACTCTGTCTGAAAGAACAAAAACAAAGAAAACCAAAACAACAACGAAAAGACCCAAAACTTAATGTCATCTTTTTTCTGTGCCTTGGAGATTTGCGTAAAAATTTAGGAAGTTTATTGTGAGTGAAGCTGGTCTGGCCCAAATTTTTGTTTTTATACGTCTCTTAATTTTCCAGATTTTCTACAAAGAACACATTTATTATAATCAGAAACAAATAATAGTGAATAAACAATTAATAAATAAATGTTAGCTTTAAAAATAATACTCTTAAAGAAGTTCAATATGTTTCCCTGCTCACTGAATGCTATTTTGCATGCAGTATTCTACTCAGGCTGCCACAAAAAAAATCACTGGCTGGGTAGTTTTAGCAAGAGACATTTATTTTCTCACAATTCTGGAGACTAGAAGTTCACGATCACTATGTGGGGAAATTTGATTTCTGCTGAAGGCTCTCTTTCTGGCTTGTAGACAGATGCCTCCTCACTGTCCCCTCATATGACCTTCCTCTATGCTGGCATGGAGAGAGAGTGATCTCTGGCATCTCTTCTTCTTATAAGGACATTAATCCTTAAGCTGGTTGGGGCTCCATTTTTAAGACCTCATTTAACCTTAGTTACCTCCCTAAAGGTTCTATCTTCAAATACCATTGCATTGGGGATTAGAGCTTCAACATAACAAATTTTGGAGGGACACGATTCAGTCTATAACATCGTAATTCTAATTTGCTAATTTACTTAGAGATCACTGTAAAGAAAAAGTTTGATCAAGTGAGCATTCTGCCCAGTCTTGTGTATGTACATAAACATAAATTTCCCCAATCATCATTTGAATTAATGTTGTCTTTGAGTGCATAAAAGTGACCATAAAATATTTTTTTAAGAGTCAGATGCCTATAGAGAAAAATCCTGTGTTCTTTGTCAGCTTTCTTCTCAGATTCAAAGCATCAAGTTGTTTATCCCACAAATTCATGACCGTCTCTACCATATATGCCATTAACTTCCAATTCAGTTTGACAAGTATTCTTTGATTAGCTGTGGGCAACCAATTGTGATAGAGAGACAAAGCATATTCTTAAAGACATGATATTGTGGAGACATAGCACATTTATGTAAATACTTTTAACAAAGGCAATTATTATTATGTATGATACAATGAGGACTACATGAAGTGTTTAGAGAGTGAAGGAGTGGTAATTAATTGAGCTTCTACTGCAATGACTTACATAGAGTAGGCACTAAATATTAGTGGACTAAATAAACAATGACTAGGTAAGCTATGTACTGAGTCAAGATAATGAAAAATTGATGCTCTATTTGTAGAGTCTATGATTCAGTGGATTTGGTACTCATCAACACAATTACATGTCAGGAATCTGACAAATCCACAAAAGACTCATATCTTACAGAGATAAAACCTTTCTATTTTTTATAAATCATTTTTAATATTTTTCTTCCAAAATGTTCTGATATGGTCCAGTAAGGATAGTTGGTCTCACAAATGACACAGCATGAATTCTCTTAGGCTCCCTTTTGAGCCAAATTATTCTGGGCCATGGAGGCTGGGATTGTTTTATCTCCATTTTATTTTAGGTATAAACAGAAAAAAATGAATTTTGTTTGACAGAGAGTGAAAAAACACAAATAGAAAGAGCCACACTGAGGAGGAATACTAATCGTTTTATTGATCTCTTTTTATGTGAGTCTTAGTGGATGCAGCATAGCAATAACATTGCAGAGTGCACTGGAGTTTGGAACTTAGATAAGCAGTAATAACAACTACTGTTTATGGAGCATGTAGCTGTAACAGGTATGTTCCATGCACTCTTTTTGTTGCCTCATTGAATACTTCCAACACCACCTTTTTCCTCATTTTACCAGTAAGTTTAAGTAAAATGTTCAAAGACTCAAAAGTAGTGAATAGATTAGGATCTGAAATTTGATTTGTTCAAACAATGCCTGCTTATTACACCTTGCTTTTCTTCCAAAAAAAAAAAATGCTTTTTAAGGGATATATGGACCACTTAAGCATTTTATAAAACATTTATGGAAATGATTTATGTTGTGTTAATAAACTTTCTGAGTATTCACATGAGAAAAATATGGGGGAGTTTTATCAAAATAAAAAATTTCCTTATAATTTAAAACATACCTTGAAGCCAGAGATCCTATTTTTGAAGCGAATATAATATTGTTCTACTATTTGGGTTTGTTTAATTTTGTGATTGCCAATGTCTTTAGTATCTTGTATTCACAAATTGAAAATTCTCAGCAGATTATAGTTAAGATAGTATTTTATTACGATTCTATTGGAAAAGTGGGCAGTGGCCTATTTGATAGTATGCCAGCTTCCACATATCAACTGTCTTGTTGAGATCGTGTGCTTGGTTGGTGAAGAAAAAAATAACTGCTCAGCATTCCATTCCTACTGTCACTTTCTTCCTGAGTCTGCAGTCTACTGCCAATGTTTAAGCAAGTATTATCCTCTGATTAGCCTAGTACAGATTCCTAGAGTTACCCACAAGAGCATCTGTCTTGATCTCACCTACCGCCTCTGAGCATCCTGGACCTGCACCATAATGCCAGGTGGAGTGAATGGCACATGGATAGTAAGTATCCAATCAAGGTTTCTTGAATTGAAGCTATGTATAAGACACTTCCAATATATATATACACTTACATATATATAATATAAACTACATACATAAACAATACAAGAATTCATCCAACAAATAGGTGGCATCAAAGTTAATCTCTGATCCACTTGCTAGGAAAGTTATTTGTTTTACATTTAGGTCTATGATTTCCTGTTTTTGCACTCTTCTCTTTTATTTCATTTTTTTTTCTTTTTTCTTTTGTTATTTCTCTCTTCTTCCTTTATAACCTCTCTCTTCATTTCATCCTTCAATATTGTAAAATTATTTACCTTTTATAGAACACTCATTTTATTAATTTTATATAATTCTCATTACGTCTTTTAAATATGAAAAGTTTCCATTCTTGGTGCTGAGGGTAACTTGCTCAAAAATTTAAGTAGCTTACTCAAGATCACATAGCTCATAAGCGGCAGAGTCATTCAAACCCTGAATCAAAGTCATGTTTCTATAGATATGGAAAAACATAAAAGTGGTCTCTTCCTTATGAGGTTGGCTGAATGGTGATCTCTGTCAATGTGGACTCTTGAAGTTTCTATATGCCTTCAGGCCTTTTTTTCTTTCTTTCTCTGTTTAGTTGAGTGACACCACTAGGCCACAAAGACTGAAAATTTCCCTCTGGCTCATTAGATATCAAGAATTATAAGAAGAGATCATGGATGTTTTTATCCCCCTTGGCAAAATACATCAATGCAAACATGTTCCCACAGAAATATCAAGGACTAGCAGTAAAATATTAATAATCAAAAGAAAAATTGTTTTGTCTTTTGTTCATTATCATTCTTCTTCTACCAGAAATTCCTTGGATGGAATTGGGTTAATTCTACAGGACAATTGGCAGATACCCTGACCTGTAAGTTTATCCCTGAGTTTCTGGGATAGAGGTATGACTTGTGACTAATTTATCCAAAAAGTACTTAATGTGCTATACAATTCTGCCATTTTCATTCAGTGCCACTAACACTTTATGGAAGAATATTAAGCCTTGCCAAGTAATGTGTAAATTCACATGCAAAAATCCTAACCCCCAATACTCCCAACTATTTCAATGGTTTCATAAGACCCTAAATCTCTGTATCAAATAATATTTTGTTCAAAATTTCTTACACGGTCTGTATGTTCCTAATATTATTCTGGCTGATTAAATATATGATGTCAGAAATAGGAAGCTAAGGAAATAAGTCTTTATGAGGCTTTGGCCTAGTAGGTAGCAAGGGAATGGATGTTACAGGCTGAAAGATGACAAGCATGTTCCATTGTGGCAAAACAACTTGTAGCTCCAGGGGAAAGAGTGGTAAAAATGAATATTAGTGTTGTCCGCTGGCAGTTAATGACTGTACTAAGGTGTATAAGGAGAAATTAATTCAGGAAAGAATCAACAGTTTTGCAAGCATAAATGAAAAAGAATAGTCTAGAAATCTGAGACCTTGAATGGAAGAAAACCCAACTGCAGAGAAGGCAATTGAGAAAGCATTTGGGAAACAAAGGGCAATTAGAATCCAGCATTGTAGTAAAGATTGGATTAAGGGCGTGGCCTTCTCCCCCATCCTGATAGTTTACAGTTACCATTAAGCTAAGAGGGAGAGGGAGAGAGAGGAGGGACATAGGGTAAAGGCAAGTTTATAAACTATTCATGGCTAAAGAGTTTAGACATGGGTCCCAACACACGGAGCCAACTGGAAGCCAATAGATTAGAAGCTTAGTAAGTTACTGAAGAAAATTATTTCAGAAGATAAACCTTATAGCCTAGTTGAGACCAAAAGAAACCTAGACCTTGGTTTATTGTCCAAGTGATTCCCCACGATAACTCATGTCTACGTCTAGTGTGTCCAAGGGAACATTGGGAAAGGAAGCAGATGGAGCCAGGGGAAACAGGTCATGGTGCCCTAGGATGTCTCATCGTCACGTAGAAATCAGAAGCAGTGTCTAGTCAAGTAAATTTCCCATTCCCGAGACATATGATGTTCACTGTGTCTACCCAGCAGGCTCTCATAACTGCTGCTGACCTGTGTCTGCTGTGAAGCTTTTAGTCTTCCATATTTTGGACAGAAATATTTTATTGTAGTCATCCTGAACTTATTCAATCTCGTATGAATATTTCTGTGATATGTGTGTTGAAGTGTGGGGAACATAAAACATATTTTTAGTTCCCAGGTTGCTGAATGCAGAACAATCATATCTAGATCACACAGTAAGGACTACATTTAGTTAAAAAAAATCCTTAACGTTGAGTGAAACATAGTGACTGAAGGAACATTTGGTTTTCTTCATTGGGAAAGAGCTGAATGTGTTCTGTAATTGGGAGAAATATGTGTTGGTTGCCCCCATGTTACTCACCTCCTGATATTAACACCCTTGTGTACTCTCCTTCCCTGAAGCAAATGTAGGAACTGTGACTTTCACAGACCATCAAAAATTAATTGGCTTTTTTCGTGATTTAGAACTGTCATTAGGAAGAGATTGCAGCCAGGAACACTTTCCTTTGCCCTTTTAGCCAGGTAGGGCTACCTGACCAGCTCTGGTCAATTCAATATTTCTAGAAAGGATGTGTACCACTTCTGGTCTGAGGTTTGTAGCACCTTATATGCTTTACAAACTGCATCTTCCTGTTGGATCAAATGTAGTGAAGATGGTGGAATTCCAAGAAGAAAGGAGTTTGGATTCCTGCAAAGCTGCATGAGACAGAAGCCCTTCCCCAGCTACATTTTCATTGACTGTTTGGGCTGTAAAGTGAGAGAAAAATAAGCTTATATTGTGTTAGTCCACTGACACTTGACATTTGTTTTCATTATACGACTTTACCTATTCTAACACTGTAGGACCAAAGTATTTTTATTGTCATTTTATTTTTGTAAAGGCAATTTCTGGAATTAATTTTATGATATTTAAAAGACAAATATTATTGTGTATATACACAAGTGCATTTCATCTTGGAAGTGAAGCAAAAATTAAAAGGAAAACTAGTACTGGCTTCCAATTGAGTTAATGAATACATCAAGGTAACATAAATAAGCAAGCAAGGCTATTTTCTGGATTTATATATGCATAGTCCAAAAGTAAAAGTAATATATGCATTGGCTAATCATGTCGTGCAATTGAAAATACAAAAAGATCATGGGCTTTGGCAACTAGCATATTTGAACTTAAAGGCTGGTTCCAAAATGTATGAAGTGTTTGACCTTGGAAAAGTTATTATATTTAACCTGTTTCTCATTTTTGTCATCTTGTAAATGTACACAGTAGAATGTATAACAGTTATGGAAAAATAATGACATAAAATATTGAGCAAGCACAGTTCTTGTCACTAAGTAGGTGGTCAATAATTGCTTGATCTCTTCCCTTTCCCCCTTTATCTTTGAGTATCATAGAGTGTCAGGCAGGTAACAGATAGCATCAATTAGGTATGACTTCTCCAGGACATTACTAATGGGAGTCATACATCAAAATATTAGAACTAAATGTTCTGCAACTATTTGCTAAAGCTGTCCTTACTTTATTTTTTCAAGACAGTAATTGCAGAGCTTTCTAACATAACAAAGATTGTATTTACTTTAAAATGCATGCAGTGCTTTGGTTGTAAAAGCAAACAGAGTGGCTAAATCAAGCCCTGGCCATGCAAGGTGACTGCAGCCCCTCCCTGGAGGCTAAAGTCTCCGTGCACCCCCAGCTGATCCCTGTTTTCTTGGCAAAGTTGAGCTCGCAACCCTGCTTCCATCCTTTATTTCGACAGCTCATGAGTGCTTTGCTGGGAAGGGCAATTAAGTGGCACTTAGTATATTTTGTTCATTTTCCTGTGTCCACCTGGTAGAAATAAAATAAAACAAAATAAAGGGGGGGAAAAAAGCAAACAGACAAAACTGTGCATTTGGAATGATTACATCTATACAAAATCCTCCAAAATCCTTTATGTCCATGAACTTCCAACTAAAAAGTGAAAATTCTGTGAACTTTAGTAACCATTATATCTGTGTCTAAGTGTGTGCGAGAAAGAGAGAGAGAGAGAGAGACGTGCATGTGTGTACATACTTACAAATAATTCAAGAACTAAAGAAAGACTGTATATATGTTGGTAGTGTGACAACTTTGGAATTTAATGAACAATGTTTTTCTTCTTGCTCACTTGCCCCATACACACCAGGCCCACTCAGACATTACTGCTTTAATTTTGCTCTCTCCTCATTTCGCTTCTACTGTCATGACCCTGTTCTTGTCCCACATATCCTACCCATTCTTTAAAACCCAGCTCAGGTTTCTATCGTGCTAGAGGCCTTCCCTTAAGATTTCTACCTTCATTAACTGCTTTTGGTCTTACTTGTGATTGCAACTGGCCTAGACATGTGGCATTTGGATCCTAAGGGTCCAAGCCCATAGAAGAAAATTCTAAACTGCAGGGGATATCGGTGGGGAGAGGTAGAAGCAAACTGAAAGCTGTAGAAGAAATGTGGACAAAATGCCAAGGTAAGTGTCTACAGTCACCAATTCTGAAGGGGTCAATTGCAAGTTTGAATTTGGAATCTCAAGAGATGAGCCTCTAATAAAAGCAGAAAGATCTGAAATCTTTTTGTAAGGCTATAGGTTGAAAAATTCCCAAAGAAGGCAAATTTCCCTAGACTATTCTACAGCGGTTGTCTTATTTTTGTGTTTATAAGACTTCACTATTTCTATTCATAGGTCAATTAACATATCAGCCCACATGGCCTGAAGAATCATGTCCTGGTAGCTGAAGAACAGTGTTCTAGATCTGGCTTTATAATTTATTAACCATGTTATCTTAGACATGCTGGAGAACTGCTTCTGAGCCTTGGTTTAATAAGATAGAGGAGGTCAAATAATGCCTATCTCATGGAAGGATGGGTAATTTAGTGAAATAATGAATGGGGATATGTTTTCATACTGGAGAATGTTATTGTCTGTGTGTTAGTCCATTTAGTGTTGTTATAACAGAATATGTGATATTGGAAATTTATAAACAAAATAAATTTATTTGGTTCATAATTCTGGTGCTTGGAAAGTGCAAGAGCATGTCAGTGGCATCTAGTTGGCCTCTGATGAGGGCTTCATGCTGTGTCACAGTGTGGCAGAAAAGCACAAGGAAAATCAGGTACACACACAGAGGCCAAACACAAGGCATGACTTCACTTCACCGTGACCCACTCTCCCTGGAACTAATCTATTCCTGAGAGAACTAATATTGTCTCATGAAAAAGACATTAATCTATCTTAATGATCTAATCACCTTTTAAAAGCACCATCTCCCAACATTACCATGCTGGGAATTAAGTTTCCAACATGAGCTTTGGTAGGGACACTCAAACTACAGCACTGTAGCACTGTGCTATAAAATTGAGCACCAATTGAATGTTATTTATTAACTTCACTATAGATATGAAATGCAAATTCTAAAACTTGTAGTAAAATAATTTTGATGGAAGAAATCCATATGGTATACTAATAAATCATACTTTAAAATGTAGGTCTGGTGTATATTAGATAGTCAGCACATTTTATGTTTAACAAGTTTTTATTCTTCTCTTTGCACAACACTTACCAACCTGGTTTTCCTTATATCTCTTATAGGAAGCAGAAACCTTCAAAAATGATCATTTCTTGGAATTATACCATGTTGACAAGGTAAATAATGTAATTTATCACTCCACAAGATACTGAAATTCAAATCCTGGCCCTGCCAGTCACAAAAATCTTTAGTAAGTTGCCTAGACTGTCTGTATCTCTGCTCCTTAAACTATAGAATGGAGATATGAGTTTGTTCACAGGGCTTTCAAAAGGTCAAATGACTTACAGTATGTGAAGCATGTATTATACGGCTTTGTACAGCCAAAAATAGTTGATCGATAAATGCTGCTTCCCTTTTTCTCCCTGTTGCCAACATTGTCTCTTTCCTTGAAGGATGTGCACATGGATGTTGCCACTACCTGGTTATTGACAGCCTACCTCTTTCCATAACCATCTCTGACTTTAAGGATTATAGATACAGAGTAGATATTTCACAGTGATTAGCTGAAAAGGAAAGTTCTCTTATTATTTAAGTTAATATGTTTTACAAGAACAATAGTCTTGGTTGTCCCTGCTTGGTAACCCTCACACCATCAGCCTACCTACAGATGAAAGGACTCTCTCTATTTCATAACAAGGAGAAGGCTCTTTGATGTCATTTTAAAATTTTTAAAGAAGATGGAAGGAAATCTAGAAATAAAATAACAGAGGCTCACTCCTAGGAGCTTCGCAGTGGAACAATGCTTCATTTCTCTTCACAGGAAACTTCACCATTCAAATGCATTCACTTTTCATAAAGCACCTCCTCTATTTTAGCCCAAACATTGAAAACTGAGCCCATTAAATCAGAACAAAAACACTTTTGAAAACATCTTTCAAAAAATACAATTTTGGCACAAAAAGATAAGAATCAAGAAGGATGAAAAAAAATCAAAATGGAATTCAGTTCAAGGGAGACAAGTTCTCAGGTGGTTAGTTATTTGTGAAACCTGCAAAGTAGCAATCAAAGGGGGAGATTACACCCATCAGCACATATTGTTCCATAATAATCCTGACTCTCTCTTTCGAACATTTAAAGAGTCGAGCAATTGCAGGGGTTAAGAATCCTATTTTAGAGGAAAGGAAGGACATAGAATTGACTGTAGTGAAGGTATTATTGGAAGTCATTCTCCACTCCTCTCTACTCTTTCAAATCCTCCCTCATCTTCATGTCCTCTTTCCATGTTCCACTGCATCTACAAAGCATTCCCTGCCCACTATACTGTACCATGTTTCCTTCGTCTTTTAAGGTACAGGAAGTATTTTCTGCACTATTTAGGGGCAATTTCATGCAGTGGTTAGAATATTGGCTCTGGCTGCCAGACTGCCTGGATTTAATCCTGACTCTGGCACCTGCTAATTGTAAAATCTTGGGCAAAGTTATTTAAAATTTTTCTGGTGCATACCTTTTATCATCTATAGAGTAGGAATATTGTTAGTATAAAACTATTTCACTGATAAGGGTTACATGACTTAAGAGTTAATGTTAAATGAGTTAAGGTTATTATTAGTTAATATGACTATTACCCAATCATTGGTTCTTAGCCTAGAGCTGAGCTATATTTCTAAAAGCAATTTTTTCTTAGCTATTTTGCATTGCAACTCCTTCAATGCTTCTACTCAACTTTAAAAGAAAACCTACGGTTCTTAACATTGTGTGATATACATAGCAACACCTCCCTGTCAAAGAGTCACAGCAAACACTGGAATTTGTGACTCTGTTACCTTATATGGCAACAATGGCTTTGCAGATGAGACTACTACAGATAGGCACTTTGATATTATCCTGGATTATCCAATCTAAGCAAGTATGTCCCTAAAAGTGGAAAACCTTTCCTGGCTATGGTTTGAATGGGAGAGAGACTGATCGTGGGAGAGGGTCAAAAAGCTGCAATGCTGCTGGCTTTGAAGGTGGAGGGAATGAGATCACATACCAAGGAGTACAGGTGGTATCTAGAAACTGGGAAGGAATAGCAAAGGGATCCTCCTATAGAGCCTCCAGAAAGGACTGCAGCCCTGCAGATACCTTGCTTCTAGCTCAGAGAAACCTGTGCCAACCTTCTGATCTAAAGTACTGTGAGATAATATATTTGTGTTGTTTTAAGCCTCTAGGTTTGTGGTAATTTGTTACAGCAGCCACAAGAAACCAGCACACATGATATGCAAAGACTTTTGGCTTAGTGCTTACCTACCTTCTGGGCCCTGAAGAATAAGGTGGAAGGGAGGGTCCAAGACCAATGGCCAAATGTCCTTGTGTATAAGCAGGATTCGCATGGGTCTGGTGGCATAATTCCAGGAAAGAGACAAAGTAATTAACAGGGGAATGAATGGATGTTTGATACAGAATGAAGAGAATGAGAAAGGGAGGGCAGATTCTTAAGATGTCCTCAGATATTCTCTCGGTACACATGCTCTTATAATCCGCTGGTCTGTGAATATGATGGAATATCACTCCCCTGGTTATCATTACTTATGTGGCAAAGGGATATTTTAGATGTAATTAATCTCTGAATCATTTGACATTAGATAGAGAGATTACATGAGTAGGGATGACTTTATCCCATGAGCCTTTTGAATATGGATCTAGAAGTCAGAGATTCAAATCATGAGAAGGATTGGAAGTGTGGATGCTGGCTGGCTTTGGAGGTGAAGAGGCCACATGTCAAGGACTGTGGGTGGCCTTTTGACACTGAACATGGCACCCAAATATCAGCCAGCAAGGACATGGGGACCTCGCTCCTACAACCACCATAATCCTGCCAACAACCTGAATGAGCTCAGAAGTAGATCTTTTCCTGGAGCCTCTAGAAAGGAACACAGCCCTGGAAACCTTAATTTTAGCCTTGTGATGGGCAGTGAGCAGAGCATGCAGTTGTGTTGGACAAGACTTCTATATACATAACTGTGATTTAATAAATGGCTATTGTATCAAGCTGCTAAATGTAGGAAGATTGTTATACAGCAAAGAAAAAACACACACAGGGGACAGGTTCAAGCTGCAACAGCAACTTCATCCCAAGTGGCTCCCAGAATAGAGTGAGATGGCACCATGCAGGGGTTAATTCCAACCTAGTCTAGCATGTGTCTAAGCACTTTAAAGGAACAAAGCTCCAGGTCAAGTTACAGGCTCAATTCTTGACTACCTACGTAAACTTGGAAAAATGAATTAACTTCTCTAAGCCTCAGTTGTGGTGAGGGTTAAATGAGATGATGCATATAACAGATTTTGCATGGTTCCTGGTTTGTGAGATGAGAGCTCAGTCAAAGGTGACTGCACTAGGTTTTCTTATTATTATTATCATCATTGCCCCCCTCTTTCTTTTAGTTGGAACGTCCCAGTATAATTGCGAGAGAGCCAATTACTTGTAAAGATGAGGTGGGACTGACTGCAGAGGTTCTTGTATACAAAGCTAAAAAATGTTACTTTGTTCCATAGGTGATGTAAAAAATCAATGATTTTAACACAGAAATTACTTTTAAAGTTCTATTACATATTCTGCAACAGTTATATGTAGTCTCTGGATGCTTCCATTTCCTCAACTGTAACATGAGAAATATATGAGGACCTATCCCATACGATTGGGTGAATTAGTGCATATAAAGTGCATGGAAAAGTGTTTTAGATGGTAGAGATTCAATAAGTGGAAATTTTTAATGTATTTATTTGCCTATTCATTGTCCAATGTCTATCAAATGCCTACTGGTGCCAGGAAATGTTCTAAGAGATGAGGATATAATAAGAAGAACATTGTAAAGCTGACATTATAGGGGTGGCATTGAGAACATAATTAATACATATATTTTTAAAACGTGTGTGTGTGTGTGTGTGTGTGTGTGTGTAGCATGTTAGGTGGTGATAAATGCTCTGGGGAAAAAAAAAACAACAACTGGGAAGGGGAATCAGAAATGATAGGATAGGTCCAAGGAAGACAGGCTTCAATTATAAACAGATTGTCAAAGAAGATTTTACTGGGAGGATGACATTTGACTGAGGTTTGATGGAAGAGAGCATGTGCAAGCTATGAGACTTTCAAGGGATAGAGCATTGCAGTCAGAGAGAAGAGCCAGCACTAAAGCTCCAATGTGGGGCCCACCAGGTATGTCTATGGAACTGCCAGGAGGCTGGTATGGCTAGAGATTTAGCCAAAGGGCAAGGAAGGTCAAGGAGTTGAGGCCAGTGAACTAAAAGAACAAGTAAAATTTTGTAGGATAGTGCAGCTATTGTTAGAATTTGGGCTCTTAGTCTGCTTAGATGAGGAGCTATTCATCCTTGTTTAGCAGAGGATGAACATAATCTGATCTATATTTTGATGGTGTCAGTCTGGATGCTGTGCTATGAATTGATGTAAGAGGATGAGATCAAACCCACTGAGACAAGTTAAGAGAATGGACAATATTTTCAAATAGTACTATAAATGTTAAAACTTCAACAAGAGGTTTTAAACAAAATATTTGTTTTAGAAATCAAAATTTGATATCCCTATTGAATAATTTAATACATTTTGTGTAACTGAATTAAAGAGTTTTTTTTTTTTTGCCCTCTTTCTCTCTTTCTTGAAATAATACAGGTAATAGGTCTTTCTTCTTCAAAGCTCTTTGTAAATCATCTGAAATGCAGCCAGTGTTTAAAGCTGGATTAAAATGCTGACTGCCTCGTCCTCTGTTAACATTTGCTTTGTTCAAAACGTGACTACTGGCTAGATGAAGGATCAGGATGATTCGGGAAAGAAATGTATAGCATTTGCAAGGGACTTGAAAGATAAATCACTCAGCAGTCCAAAAATGCCAGCATCACATTGCAGATCTCCTTGCCTTGATGAAGCCAGCATCCAGGGTTAATCATTTCTCCTCTGGGCGTCTGGGTAGCCGAATCTCGAATACAGAAATGCCAGGACATCTCTGCCTCCTGAGAACACCTTTCAACTGTGAAGTTCAGAAAGGAAGTGCCTTGCTCTTCTGATTCTCTCCTTCATTGATGACAATGCCAAAGAAAAAAATATTTTTTATTTCCTTTTTTTAAGTTTAGGCATTTGGCCAGTAAGCATTTATTGAGACTCTGTTACATCTCAGGAACCATGCTAGGCATTGCAGTAATGTGTGTTTCACTTCTAACACTGTGCTTAATAGCAATGTCTGCTTAGAAATGTCAGTCTGGCCTTAATTTTCTAACTTTTAAAGTCAGTAGAATAAACTTCTGGCAGTGTGGCAGAGTAAATTTCAATTGACTCCCCTTCCCAATCCTGTAATGAATTTATAAACATTTTGGTAAAATATTTTATAAACATTAAAACACAATTTCAGATTTAAAATAATTCTAAATAGAAGGTACTCGTATATATGAATGTATATTTGTATCCAAGTTTGAAAAAAAAAATATATGCGAAAGAAATGTAGAGAAAACTCAAAGTCGAAATAACAAGGACCACCTGACCCCATAACTAACCATACAAGAGTTAATCCCAGTTAAAAGCCAGAATGGCTGGGGGTGTGGGGTTCTATAGCCTTCACATGAGTAAGACAAAAAGGCTTCTGGTCCACTTAGCATGCAGAGCTGGAACCAACCTCCTAAATGTTAAAGCATTATGTCTCCCCAAATATGGATACTGGCAAAATGCTTCTATTAATACAAAATTATGGATGAAGTACTGAATTTTGACTATGTTTTGGACCTTGGATGGATTAAAAAAGAAATCAGTCACCCTTGACAAATCTGAATTACAGGCCTGAGGCACTCTAGATTATGAGATTTGAATTTACTGGTCATATTTGGTGCTAGAAACTCTAACCAAGAAAATAACATGAAAATAGCAAAGGACCTTTGAAATCCACAGGAGATCTTCAAAACAACACAGATATGCTCTAAAGGTTCACTCACAAGATTCTCATGAAATATGAAATAAGTCCATTGGACATGAGTTCACAATGAAAAAATACAACTGTGAAAGAGCAACCATGGAAAAGGAAGAGTCAGAAATATAATAAAAGAACCAGTGCTTTAACAATTAAAAATAATCTATAAATATGAATAGTTCAAATGATTAAGAAGGAAAACACAAATATACCAAATAAATTATAAGGGTCAAATAATCATAGTTGCAGAGTAATTTTTAAAACATCATGACATTTTTCTCAATTATATAACAATATGCTTGAAATATGAATAAAAGGGATTATACCAAAGAAAAATAAAATTTAACAAATTTTCTGCAAAATATTTAAAAAATCTTAATAGACCAATTACTAAAGAAGTAACAAGCTAGTTGTCAATGAGCTATTTCTCTCTTTTGGAAAGCAATATAAATAGACAATTTCATGGTGGGAAATTCTGAAAATTTTTACATACTAAAATCCTTTAATAATACTTAAGCTACTCTACAACATAAATAGAAGCTTCAAAGTTATTTTTATGAAGTTAGCATTGGTACCAAATATTAACAAAGGTTGCCTTGATTGACTTAATATTTAAATTTAAAAGAGATTAGTATGTGTAGAAAAATTAAAGTTAACTATCGAAATAATAAAAATAAAATCCATACTTTTCAAACAAATAAATCAAAGAACAAAAACTTATTTAAGCATACCTGCTGAGGGAGAGTCTTAAATTTATGAGTGACAAGTTCTAGCTTTATACTATTTATGAGAGATTTCTACAAGTTAATGAAACAGAAAGTCTTACAGTTCAAGAAGAAAGAGTATATTTCAGACAAATGTTAACCAAAAGAAAGTTAGTGTAATAATATTAATATCTGATAAAATATATTTTAAGATAAAATTCCTATAAAAAATCATATTATTATTTTATGGTTAAAATTCTATATTTATCTCTAAAGAAAAATAGAACTACAGTAAAAATCTGAAAGAAAATAGTGATTTTTAAGGCTATATCTGCATCAGAATTTAAACAAATATTTTAAAAATGACCATACAGAATATTTGAAAGGAGCCATTAACAATTGAAAGTTAATGGACTCGTGAAAAAAACACTATCAATCTTGTTTTCAGTCACAGGATAATCCTAACAAATACTAACAAAATTATAGTTTAAAGTTCACACTCTCTGAATATAATGCAATATAGTTAGAAATCTATGCACCAAAAAATGTTCTTCAGAAAACGATACATTGTGACTAAAAACACTATGTTTTGTATTTTTTAATGAGATGGTTATTCAACCAGGGCCCCAAGAGGAGACAGAGAAGAGGCCCAGGAAAACAAAGTTCAATATTATACTCACAAGTCCTGCAGACAGAAGGCACAGCATGCAAAGGAGGGTCACTGAGGCCAGGGAAAAGCATTAGGATGAACTTTAATTGTGGTTTCCATGTACCATGGTCTGAATGTTTGTGTTTTTCCAAAATTCATATGTTGAAACCTAATCCCAAAGGTGATGGTATTATGAGGTGAGGCTTTTGGGTGGTGATTAGGTCATGGACATGGAGTCCATATAGGTGGTATTAGTGCCCTTATAAGGAGCTGAAGGGACCAGAGTTCTTTCCTTCTACCATGTGAGGACACAGCTACAGGTACCATTGACGAACCAGAAAGCAGGCCCTCACCAGACACTGAGTGTGGTGGCTCCTTGATTTTGGACTTCACTGCCTCCAGAACTTTGAGAAATACATTTCAGTTTGTTTTAAGCCACCCAGTTTATGGTATTTTGTGATAGCAGCCCACATGGGCTAAGATGATAAAAGGTAGTGCAGGGAAGGCTGAGAAGTCTAGGATTGGCTATTGAATAATTCCAGCAGGCTCTGAACTACAAGGGTGGTCTCCAGTTGTCTAGTACCAGGCCCTGGGATAATTAAGGCAGAGAAATATTTCCTGCTAGGGTACATGGAGGTTAGTTGACATCTGAAAGGCATGCTCCTGGCTGGGCCCTTTGTTATCTCTAAGAATTGACTAACTAATGGCAAAGGGAGACAGTCTATAGAGAAAAATTTAAATGCACACACACACATATAATACACAACAATAGCAAAATCAAAGCATTTAAAAATTATTCTTGAGTTAAAGAGAAAATAATGAAATTGCTATATATTTAGGAATGAATGACAAAGGAAACACAACATATAAAAAATTGAGGACTGTGGCCAGGCGCGGTGGCTCACTCTTGTAATCCTAGCATTCTTGGAGGCCAAGGCGGGAGGATCGTTTGAGCTCAGGAGTTGGAGACCAGCCTGAACAAGAGCAAGATCTCATCTCTACTAA
Source organism: Mirza zaza (assembly GCA_008750895.1). Lineage (NCBI taxonomy): Eukaryota > Metazoa > Chordata > Mammalia > Primates > Cheirogaleidae > Mirza > Mirza zaza. Next base: position 79,619 of record VSMD01013861.1, read on the forward strand.
AAAAATAAAAATAAATTAGCTAGACAACTAAAAATATAAAGGAAAAAAATTAGCCGGGCATGGTGGCTCATGTTTGTAGTCACAGCTACTCAGGAGGCTGAGGCATGAGGATCACTTGAGACCAGGAGTTTGAGGCTGCAGTGAGCTAGGCTGACACCATGGCACTCTAGCCAGGCAACAGAGTGAGGCTCTGTCTCAGAAAAAAAAAAAAATGAGAAATGCAATGAAAGCCATCCTTGTGGTGGGAAGGCACAGGTAGATAGGATTTGTAGCCATATATCTTTACACAAGAAAAGAAGGAAAATTAAAATTATAAATCGAATACTTCAAGTCAGGATGTAGAAAAATAAATAAATAAAACAAAGCAAGCAAATAAACAAAAACTCATGTGAACCCAAAGAAAGAAGAGGAAAGCAATAAAGAAAAGAAAATAAATGAAAGAATAAACAAAGATATCATAAAAAAGATCCATGAAACTCCAGAAGGATCTAGTGCTCAATAAATAGTAACTTCTGCCTGCACCATCACAATTTGCTGCCTTTGGCTCTGAAAAACTGACTGGAACTAGCTTTCTGTCTTATCCTACCCAAGACATATCGAAGTTTCAGCTTGCTGTTGTCTAAATCTGTGAAAGCACAAAGCTGCAAATAGTGCACCATTTTCATACCACCTCCTCTGGTGGGAAATGAAAAGAACAGGCTCTGCATCCAGTGTTTTACATCCTTATCTCATTTAATCTTTCCAATATATTGTATCATTTAACTGTAGGCACAAGAATGTTGGGTAACAAAAAACTACAACAATTCCTGACCCACATTATGAGCATTTATTTAGATTATATGTCGGTAGGTCTTCCAGGGGTTGGCTGATCCAGCTGGGTTCACCTGCAGGTAGTTCTGTCCCAGGTGTCTCTCATTCTGTTCTCAGGAGCAGTAGCCATTCTGAGCATGCTGTTGCCATGGTGATCGCCACTGGTGCAAGAGAGTAAGCTCAACTGTAACAGTGCTTATGAAGGCCAAAGCAAATCCTATTACTGAACCCAAAATTCAAGGTGGGAAGAGTTACTCTGGCTTTCTAATGGGAGGAACTACAAAAATCACATAGAAAAGTGAGTAGGTACAGGTAGATATGAGAAATTGGGGCCATTAGTGCAATCTACACACCCCACATGGAAGGTATTTTTGATATATACCTGAGTAAATTTCTGAGAGAAATAGAAAGAAAAGAAAGCCTAGACAGAAAGATGAAGCACTGGACACCTGTACATAGATTTTTGGAGTATATTAGGAGAAACAAGTCTTCACTGAAAATGAGTTGAAGAAGGTTTTGTGCTTTAGTAGTTCACTATGCAAGGAACCATTCCCGAGTACAATCTGGCATGGATTCTGTCCTCATGATGCTGCCAGTTCATACACAAAAAACAAAACAATTCAAACAAATTAATGTGTAACTTCTTACTGTGATTAATGGCACAAAGGAAAGGTCCATGTTGCTAAGAGAGTGCACAGAGGGCTTGTAACCTAATCCGGGGGTCAGGCAAGGTTCCTGGGGAGACCATGGATGACCATGATGGGAGACCATGATGAAACGGAGACATGAAGAGTCAGTAGGCACTAGCAAGAGTTATGCAGGATGGAAAAGCATTACAGGCAGAGTCCTTCTGCCAGAATCTGTGGTGGAGGGAGCATAGCACGTGAACGGTCAAGATGAAGAGTGTGGAACAAGATGAGGTTGGAGAGGGGACCAGAGGCTGACCCTTTTTCAGGTCTTGTGGGACAGGTGGAGGACTTGGTCTTTATTCCCTCTTCAAAATGTGAAGCCACTGAAACTCTTTCACAGGGTAATAACATAATCAGATTTTCATTATGGAAATATGATTCTGGCTACAATGTGTAATAAGACGGGTGTGATGTAGGCGTGAATAGGAGGGACACCATGAGGAGTGGCTTCCAGTGCACCTGCTGAGAGATAACAATAGCTACAGGAGAATGAACGTTCACATGGGGGAGAAGAAGAATGGCCAGAGTGTTGGAATAAAGAATTGGGAGTATGGTGTCATTATAGTGAAGAAAATGGTCATTTATTAAAAAAGAAAGAAAGAAAGAAAGAAAAGATTGATGAATAGTATCCTCTGGGCTATCAGGTACTGCTAGAGGTCATTGGTGATTTGAGTATCAATTGTTTCAAGGATTATGGAGAGTGGTTAAATCTAGACAGGAGTGGGCTGAGGAATGAATAGAAGGGGAGGAAGTGGAAGGAGAGAGACCACTTTTGAGAAGTTCATTATTGAAGGAAAGTGGGAGAGAGCAGGAGTTAGAGGCAGATGTGGTTTTGGAGGTTATTTATTTTATTTAGAGATTTAGGATATTTTAAATGCTGACATCAAGGCTCCAGTTGAGAAAGAGAGTTTTAAAATATTTAGAGAAGAGGGATAATCAATAATTGTAAATTTAAAAGAAACACTTCAGATAAAAATAAAGGTGATAAAGCTAAATCTAGTCATTCTAATAGAACAAATTAGCAGATGAGAATAGCAAAAGAAAATACAGACCTACAGACCTGCCTAGCAGAGGCTATTCCCTGAGCTACACTTGCAAACAGTATCAAGATTTACTTGATGAAAATGAATAAGCTAATGTGAAACTTCCCTATATAATTCATGTAAGTATGTAAGCATATGCTTATGCATTAGTGTTTATAGTAAAGAATACATTCTCGTTACAGAATGTGAACTCAGTCATTTCTACAAATAACACCCCTGAGTTAAGTAATACTTTAGGCATTATTATAATTAGATGTCTACTTTGTGTGAATGCTATTTGGATACTAGAGAAAAAGTTTACATGCCCAGCATGAGTAAGACCAGCTAAAACCCCCTTAGAGTTTCCTGTAATAACAAAATAAATTTCAGTCTAAGAGTACTGCTCATTTCAGATGAGTGACAGATGAAAAGTTTAGAATTAGAATATTACACTGAATAAATCCCTAATGGAGAGAAAGCGTGTACATTTAATTTCATCTTAATCTCATGATTTTTAATGTAGCTCATATGGGGAAATCTTTGTACCTCCTATATTGCCTGCTCAAACCTCCCTGGCAGTCTCCCATGTTCCTTCAACTTGACAATATGAGTCAGTCTCAGATGTCAGTGCATTCAGCATGTATTGACTTTTTAAATTTTCATTTTGACATTCTAATGATCTCTCTATAGATTTACACTGAAATCATGTTGCCATTTTCTTGGCACTTTAGAGTTGGTATTTTTGGCTTTGTATTGCTATTAGAGGAGAAACATACACACACACACATTCATGGACATTCAGTTTCTAGTGGACTTCCATTGGTCAGAGAAGTGCTAACTAAATAGCATTTTCGTTCTCTGAGTGTCTGACATTTTAAAAACTCAAAAATGTCCTGAACAACTGATATTTTGGTGATTTAGGGATCCATAAACAATGATGATGGTAATGTTAATGGATACAAACATTTCGGAAAGTGATGGAGCAATATGCATTATAAATAATATATACAAATCTTTTGACCCAGTAATTCTATCCTGGTCAGTTTTTTTCTACATATACACAAACATATATGTATATATATGCAAACACACACACACACATATAGATACATAAATAAAAACAACATTATTATGACAAAAACTTGGACATAAACTAATTGTCCTTCAATAGGAAAGTAATTGAAAAATGTATGATGTGGCTACACTATGTGACACTTTGCAGATCTTAAAAACAATGAGCTAGACCGTCATGCAATGCCATCAGGTGTTCTCAATACATGATATATTTTTATAAAGAGAAGAAAATTTAAATAGATACTAACACATCTATATAAGACAACTTTTGTCAAAATGAGAAACTACAAAATTCTCTGTAATTGTGAGTTCTGTGCTTGAGGGCATGTGTTTGTACAAGTGCATATGAATAGGAGGAGAAGTTGAACATCATAGGCCAACCTTTTAACATTGTATATTTCAGTGGAACTGGGAAGGTGCAAATTTGGGGGAAGATTTTTAGCTTTTTTTTTTTCTTTTTTTGAGTTCTGTGTTTGGACTCTTGTCTTGCTGCCATTATCATGTAACACTTTGAGAAAAACAAAACAAAAGGATAAACCAAAAAAAACAAAACCAAGACTATAAACTAAAACTGATCACCTAAGAGAGAAAAGTAGAGAAGAAAAAAAAAAAAATAGATCCATTCTCAAGCCCTAAAGCATTCCAGCTTTCAACAGATAAGATTTTTAATAAAGAAAACACAACAGGTATGTTTCCAACAATGGCTGTCTAGATTGCTTTGAAACAACCATCCCTCCGAGAATAACTGGAAAAGCTATAAAACCCATGGAAACATCTGGTTGAAGGCACACAGACAAAGCCCAGAGAAGGCAGTCAGGAATTACAGGATCAAAATCTAAAAGAGAAGGAAGGCCAAGAGAGGTGAGCCTGCACTGAGTGCTTCTTTTCCCCATGAGAGAATGGTGTACTCCGAAAGCACTGGCTACAAGGCTGAAAAGCTGAGCACAGATGGGCCAGCACCATAGACAAGGAAGTCAAAGCTTGAAGCTCAGGATGTACCAAGAAGAGAGTCCCTGGTAAAGACCATACTTTTTTTAATGGATACCTTGGAAGGCTGTATTGTTGAAGTAGGGGTAAATGTGAAATAAACCTGCCCTCACAAGGACTGCAGCTCAGCTTCAGTTACCTCAGTACTAGGTTGCATAAAAACACCTATTTCCCATAGGAAATGATAGATACACACATAGGTAAATAGGTTAAGATTTTACTACAGACCAAGATAAAATAGACAACCATTGGAGATCTCAAATTTAGGGTTTTCAGACATACATTTTATAACTCATTATATATTAATATTAATGAAGTAGAAATAAAAGTATGAGTAGAGAATTGGAAGCTATAAAAAAGAGAACTGCATGGACATTCTAGGACATAAAAACATGGCTAAAGTTATAAATTCACTGTATATGTTTTGTGTTTCTCAATTAGGAATAATTTTGCCCCTCCCCTCTCCCAGGGACATTTGGCAATGTTTGGAGAAATTTTTGGTTTTGCCAATTGGAAGGTGCCACTGACATTTTTGGGGGTAGAGGCCAAGGATAACTTATGTTGCACATACTACAAAGCACAAGAAGCCCTCCACAACAAAGGATTATCCAGCCCAAAATGTCAATAGTGCCATGGTTGGAGATCATTTAATAGCAGCAGATCAAATTCTATTAACACAAATTAGTACATCGGAAGGTAGCTCAAAAGAAAAAAATAGTCACTGAAAAAGGCAAGAGAGAGAGAATGCAAAGAGTCAAGGAGAATCTTGATAGTAATAATATTTGCACCAGTGTATACACATGTTGAATTGCATGCTTTAAAATTTTGCAGCTTATCATATATCAATTATACCTTAATAAAAACATTAAGACAAAAAAGCAGATCACAGAGTGAGAGAAAATATTTTCAAGACATGCCACTGGCAGGGAGCAGTGGCTCACGCCTATAATCCTAGCCCTCTGGGAGACTGAGGTGGGAGGATCGCTCAAAGTCAGGAGTTCGAAACCAGCCTGAGCAAGAGTGAGACATCCGTCTCTACTAAAAATAGAAAGAAATTAATTGGACAACTAAAAATATATAGAAAAAAAATTAGCCGGGCATGGTGGCACATGCCTGTAGTCCCAGCTACTCGGGAGGCTGAGGCAGGAGGATTGCTTGAGCCCAGGAGTTTGAGGTTGCTGTGAGCTTGGCAGATGCCATGGCACTGTAGCCAGGACAACAGAGTGAGACTCTGTCTCAAAAAAAAAAAAAAAAAAAAGACATGTCACTAACAAAAGGCTTGTATCTTAAATTAATTAATATAAATTAATAAGAAACAAGGATGAGTCAATTACAAATATGCAATTTGTGCAGATATGTCAACAAAAATTTCAATAAACATATGAAAAGCCATTCATCTTCAGAAATGCTCATATATATATAAATAAAAACCACGATGAGATACTCCATACCCACTGTTAAAAACACTGACACTACCTACCGACTGCTGTTGATGATGGAGCTCCCAGAACTCTTCTAGATTGCTGGGGAGATGAAAAACTAGAATTATTTATTAAAATTAAATGTAAAAATACCACAACTGGGCACTTTTACTCTAAGGTATATGCTGAACAGATATATTTTCATATGTGTAAAAAAGGGTCATAATTAATAATTCATAGTAGCCTCAAACTGGAAACAACCATCATATTCATGAGAAGATTGAAGAAACAGATTATGACATATTCATACCAGGGAATACTATATAGTAATATAAATGAACAAATCCCCACCGCAGGCACCAATATGGATAAATCTCACAAACAATGTGGAGTGAACAAAGTCAAAATTTAAAAAAGTGTGTATTATTTATATACACACATACTATATGATTTCACTTATCTAAAGTTCAAATTCAGGAAGAACTAACTTATGGTGAATGGCACACTTTTTCTAATGAAAAATAGATCATTTCAACCCTTCCTCAAGGAAAAGTGTTTAAACTAGCAATAATAATATTGTAATATTGTTACTGTAAAAAACTGTGTTGCAATATTACAAGACATGTCTGAAAGAAGTTAATGTTCTAAATTATAGTGAACAAATTTTGTTTCAGTGATTATAATGCAAATGTTAACATTAGAATGTTATAATATCTACTTCACAAAAATATTTAAAATGTTTGCTCTTATTGAGAGAGACAACAGTCTGAAACTAAAAGAACGGGGTTTGGGTTCTCCTGCTTAACTTCTTAAAGCATCATTTTCCTCTTTTGTAAAACACAATGCTAAATAATAGCTGCCTTACAAAGATATTATAAAGATCCAATAAGATTATGTATTTGCAAACATTTCAAAAACCTAAAAATCACTAATAAATGCAATTCATTATCCATGTCAGTGGCTCTGGCCATTTTGGAGTGGCTTTATGCATTGACAAGTAAACATTTTCAGATCCTATTTTTGCTCTTTCCTTCTTTCAAGTAAATCACTGTAAATTATTTTGCTGTAAATATGTACAGTTTTGAAATATTTGCACATAGTTTGATTCCATTTTAAAAGGTTTTATTTCAAATAAAATAAAATAAAATCCTTTTAAGCAAGAATACCTTTTTATTTTTATTTTATTTTTTTTATTTCGGCATATTATGGGGGTACAGGTTTTAAGGTTTCAATAAATGCCCTTTCCCCCCCTCCCCCCACAAGTCTGAGTTTCCAGCATGACCATCCCCCAGATGGTGAACATCTCACTCATTATGTATGTATATACCTGCCCCACACCCCTCTCCCACCTGTCCAATACCCTATTACTGTAGTATTTATGTGTCCACTTAGGTGCTGCTCAGTTAATACCAGTTTGCTGGTGAGTATATGTGGTTCTTGTTTTTCCATTCTTGGGATACTTCACTTAGTAGTATGGGTTCCAGCTCTAACCAGGAAAATATAAGATGTGCTATATCACCGTTGTTTCTTAGAGCTGAATAGTACTCCATGATATACATATATCACATTTTATTAATCCATTCTTGGATTGATGGGCACTTGGGCTGTTTCCACAGCCTTGCAATTATGAATTGTGCTGCTATAAACATTTGAGTGCAGGTGTCTTTTTTGTAGGGTGTCATTGGATCTTTTGGGTAGATGCCCAGCAATGGGATTGCTGGATCAAATGGTAGATCCAATGGTATCGCTTTAAGGTATCTCCATATTGCTTTCCACAGAGGTTGAACTAGTTTGCAGTCCCACCAGCAGTGTAGGAGTGTTCCTCTCTCTCCACATCCACGCCAGCATTTGTTGTTTGGAGACTTTTTGATAAAGGCCATTCTCACTGGAGTTAAGTGATATCTCATTGTGGTTTTGATTTGCATTTCCCTGATGATTAGAGATGTTGAGCATTTTTTCATATGTTCGTTGGCCATTCTTCGGTCTTCTTTAGAAAAGTTTCACTCAATTCCCTTCACAATAGCAACAAAGAAATTAAAGTACCTAGGAATATACTTAACCAAGGAGGTAAAAGACCTCTACAGGGAGAACTATGAAACACTGAGGAAGGAAATAGCAGAGGATGTAAACAGATGGAAATCCACACCATGCTCGTGGATCGGCAGACTCAACATCATTAAAATGCCTATACTACCTAAACTGATCTACAGATTCAATGCAATACCTATTAAAATCCCATCAGCATTCTTCACAGATATAGAAAAAATAATTTTACGCTTCATATGAAACCAAAGAAGACCCCAAATATCAAAAGCAATTCTAGGCAACAAAAACAAAATGGGAAGCATTAATATGCCAGATATCAAACTATACTACTACTATCCTGCAGTAATTACATCAATCTGGTATTGGCACAAAAATAGAAATATTGACCAGTGGAACAGATCTGAGAATCCTGATATAAAACCATCCTCATATAGCCATCTAATCTTTGACAAAGCAGACAAAAACATACGCTGGGGAAAAGAATCCCTTTTCAATAAATGGTGCTGGGAAAACTGGATAGCCACCTGTAGAAGGCTAAAGCAAGACCCACATCTTTCACCTCTCACAAAAATCAACTCATGCTGGATAACAGACTTAAACTTAAGGTATGAAACTATTAGAATTCTAGAGGAAAGTGTTGGAAACACTCTCCTAGACATCAGCCTAGGCAAAGAGTTTATGAAGAAGCCCCCAAAGGCAATCACAGCAGCAACAAAAATAAATAAATGGGACATGATGAAACTAAAAAGCTTCTGCACAGCCAAAGAAACAGTCATGAAAGTAAACAGACAACCTACAGAATGGGAGAAAATTTTTGCATCCTATGCATCTGATAAGGGGATGATAACTAGAATATACTTAGAACTCACAAAAATCAGCAAGAAAAAATCAAATAACCCTATTAAAAAGTGGGCAAAGAATACCTTTTTAAAATAATATATCACTATGATGTCTAGGACAATGTTTCTTGACAGCTTAGGGTTTTTTTTTTTTTTCATTGACACCACCTAATCAGTCTCTTTCGATATTATTTTTCTAATTGATACCCATGAAATTTCAATACCACAGATATACTCTCCATGTTTATGCAGTGTGTGTATATTTGTGCTTTACGTATGAAAAGAGCAAAGTCCTTTTCCTCTCCTACCAAGAACCAATTTTCACCCATTTGAGTACAGTGTCTCCCCCATCCTATTGAGAAAGCATGCCTAGGAGAAACCCCATTTTAAACTCACGTTTTCGATTCACATCACACAAATCAACATTTGAAAAGTTCTTAGAATAGTGTCTGGTATATATTAAGTTCTGTATAAGTGCATATCTATTAATTAAATACAATTTGCAGTCAATTCAGGTAGAAACTCACTATTAGTGTTAATTATGATTAAACATCAGGGTCTCTGAGCTTTCTTGTTTTCAAATCCTATAAGAAAAAAAAATTTGAACAGGTACCACAGATGCATGCATATGTTTGTTAATTTATAGTACATACGCATGTAACTAATTTATATAGAATATACATTTTAAAAGAAGCATAAAAACAGGAACTACAGAATAATTAAATAAAAACGTATATATAAAGAGAAATTCTAGTAGTTTCCTCCAGCACCTCAATCATGTCTGTCTCAGTGAAAAGATGCTGATTTAAACCTGTAATGCTATCAGAGTTCATATAAGAACATTTTTGCATAGCACTTTACATTGTCAAAGCTCTTTTGCATTTATTATCATACTTCACCCAGATGACAGCTCTGTGAGTTTGAGATGAACCCAGCAGGCACTAGTCCTCTTACAGGAAAATGAAGCTGAGATTCACAGCAGGCAACATGACTTGGGAAGATGTGTGAGTAGTAAGAAGCAGAGTCATTGCTGAATGCCACGTCTGCCTCTTCGCTGGTCTTTTCTTGTTGTTTCCTTTTCAACGTTCTAAATGCAAATGCAAGGATGGTGATTTCCTTCAACCACCCTAGTCTATAGAATTTACTCTGTAGGTTAATTTCTCCTGAAACCTCTATTCATGCATGCATTCATTTATTATTCATTCAATAAATACTAAAAAAAAGTGCCTGCGTATGTGCCAGGAAAATTCTAAGCATTGAAAATACACCAGTAAAAACAACAGCAGCAACAACGACAAAAACAGAGTGACAAAATCCCTGCCCGGTAGAGACAGACAATAAACATATATCATGGAGTGAATGTTTGTGCCCTACCCACCCCCAAAAAATGTATGTCTTGAAGTTCTAACCCCCAATATGATGGTGTTAGGAAGTGGGGCCTTTGGGTAGTGATTAGGTAATGAAATGGAACCCCAGTGAAAGGGTTTATCATCCTTGTAAGGGGCTGAAAAGACCAGAATTCTCTCCTTCTACCATGTAAGGATAACCCGAGAAGGCGCCATCTATGAATAAGACAACAGGCGCTCACCAGACACTGAATCGGCCAGCACCTTGGTCTTGGACTTCCCAGCCTCCAGAACTGTGAGAAATAAATTTCTATTATTTAAAAGCCACCCAGTCTATAGTATCTTCTTATGGCAGCCCCAACGAACTAACGATATACATACATACACAGCTTACATATGTGAGTGTATGTGTATGAGTATAAAATATGTCATATGAAAAGTATTAGAGGTATACCTTGGAGATAATGTGAGTTTGGTTCCAGACTACTACAATAAAGTAAACGCTCTGATACAGGCAGTTACACAATATTTCTGTGGTTTTTTAGTGCATATAAAAGTTATGTTTATATTGTACTAAATCTATTAAGTGTGCAATAGCATTATGTATAAAAAAAATCTATACAATTTAATTAAAAATACTTTATCTATTAAAAATGCTAATCATCACCAAATCCTTCAGTGAGTCATAGTATTTTTGCCTTGATGTTGATGGCTACTGACTGATCGGGTGGTGGTTGCTGAAGGCTGGGATGAGAGGCGATTTCTAAAATATGACAGCAATGAATTTGCCACATTGATTGACTCTTCCTTTCATAAAAGATTTCTCTGTAGCATGTGATGTTGTTTGGTAGCATTTTGCCCATAGTAGAACTTTCAAAATTGCAGCCAATCCTCTGAAAGCCTGCCACTGCTTTATGAACTAATTTGATGGAATGTTTTAAATCCTTTCTTGTTATTTCATCAGTGTTCAGTGCATCTTCTCTAGGAGTAGATTCCATCTCAAGAAATGACTCTCTTGGCTCATCCATAAGAAGAAACTCTTCATCCATTCAAGTTTTATCATGAGATTGAAGTGATTCACTCACATATTCAGGCTCCACTTCTAATTCTAGTTCTCTTGCTATTTCCACCACATCTGCAGTTACTTCCTCCACATAATGGAGTCTTGAACTCCTCAGAATTATCCATGAGGGTTGGAATCAGCCTCTTCCAAACTCCTGTTAATGTTAGTGAGTTCCCAAGAATTACAAATGTTCTGAATGGTGTATATTAATAGAATGGTGAATCCTTCCCAGGAGTTTGTCAAATTGCTTTGTCCAGATCCTTCAGAGGAATCACTATCTGTAGCAACTATAGTTCTTCTAATCTAAGTGTACTTTTTTTTTTTTGAGACAGTTTTGCTCTGTTGCCCTAGGCAGAGTGTAGTTGCATAATCATAGCTCACTGCAACCTCAAACTCCTGGGCTTAACCGATAATCTTGCTTCGGTCTCCCGAGTAGCTGGGACTACAGGTATGTGCCACGATGCCTGGCTAATTTTTATATTTTTGGTATAGACAGAGTCTCGCTCTTGCTCAGAATACTCTTGAACTCCTGAGCTCAAGAGATCCTCCTGCTTCAGCCTCCTAGAGTACTAGGATTACAGGCGTGGGCCACTACCCCTGGCCTCTGAATGTATTTCTTAAATAGTAATACTTGAAAGTTGAAATTACTCCTTGATCCATGGACTGGAGATTAAATGTTGTGTTAACAGCATAAGAACATGAATCTCTTTATACATCTCCATCAGAGCCTTTGGGTGAACAGAAACATTGTCAATGAGCAGTAAAACTTCAAAAGAGATCTTTTTTATCTGAGCAGTAGGTATCAAGAGTGGGCTTGAAATGACGCTATAAACAGATGTGCTGTCATCCACTCTTTGTTGCTGCATTTCTAGAGCACAGACAGAGTAGACTTAGCATAATTCTTAAGGACCCTAGGATTTTCAAAATTGTCAATTAGCCTTGGTTTCACTTTAAAGTCACCAGCTGCATTAATCCCTAACAAGAGAGTCACTCTCTTCTTTGAAGCTTTGAAACCAGTCCTTGACTTCTCCTCTCTAGCTATGAAAGTCCTAGATGGCATCTTCTTCCAACCAAAGAGCTAATATGTCTACACTGAAAATCTATTGTTTCATGTAGCCACCTGTGTCAATTATCTTAGATAACTCTTCTGGATAACTTGCTGTAGCTTTTGTATCAGCACTTGCTGCTTCATCTTGCGTTTTTATGTTGTACAAATGGCTTCTTTTCTTAAACCTAATGAACCAGCCTTCCCGAATTGTTTACAAGCTGTCAGTTACACAGGAGAACACACAGAAATGCAGTCACTTTTAGTGGACTGATTTTTTTTCCTTAACTCTTAAACCAGTTGTTACCATGGACACACTATCTAGGCCACACCTAAGCAATTGCTTACTAACTAGCAGAATCTAACTAAATTGGAATTAGTTGAGGTGGTATAGGACACAACTTCCCATCTAAAGATGTATGCTGTATTTCATAATCTTGGCAATCCAGAACTGAGCTGGGGAGGCACATGGAAACAAAAACTGGCCTTAAAATTACAGTGACAATCCATGTGACAATGCCTATTAATTTTGCTTGTGAAGGAAGCCCTTGGGTTCTTATTCAAATTCTATTTGCTCAACCTCTACAATGATTTCTAACATGCTAAGCTCTCAGTTTTACTATAATAGATGGCAGCTTGAAAGCAGAGGGGCAAATCGCCCCTAATGTCCCAAATTGAAGGGTTTCCCAGGACATGGGGTTTACAGAACTGAAAACCAGGGAACCTTGGGCAAACCATCCTATTACAAGCTGTCCTCAAGACCAAAAAGCAGCAGGAGACAGCCTTAGACGGAGGCAGATACTACAACAGCACAGGCTGAAAACTGATTTGCCAGAGAGAGATGACAAAACAAGTAAAAGTTAAGGATATGATCATTTCAAGCAGTGCAATCAGGCCATTCAGTGCAAGGGAAAAAGAGGCTTTTGCATTTCACACCTATGAGGATATCCAAAATTATAGCAGAGCACAAAAACCAGTATCATTTTATGTAACAAAATAGGGAAATATAAGTGTTCATAAAGTTTTCATTCAAATAACTAGCCAAGTTTAGTTGCTTTATTGAAAGGACAGGTTTCAGTTGTTTGCAAAATTGTCTCTTATCAAAAGGTACATTTTCCAGTAATGTTGGACAAATGAGATACAACTGTAATGTAGTAGGCTAGAGGCCACCTACTCCTAAACTGCTTTTCCTTGGTTTGAGAGAAGTGGTAATTCATTCTGGCTTCTACTAATTTGGGCACTAGGGGAATAATTTGTTAAATAATATTCTTGTGGTAGGAAAAGGAAAGAAAAATATATTTCTGGTCCTTCAAGAGTATTCTATGACACATCATGTGTCATTTGCTCAGCAGTAAAATCAGTGCCCACATCTGAGTTAAAAGCAAGAAATGGTAATTCTGTCTGTTAGAAAATTGATACAGAGCTCGTCAGAGAGAACACATATTTTGTAGCCTCTAAAAATAGTGCAAGGAGTCTAATTTTAGACTGATCTATTTTTAATTTTTTAAAACAAATTCATTTTTGTCAAAATAAAAATTTTTAAATGTATTAAATGAGGTCTATTAATACTTGGAATGAAATATTTTCAGTTTTACTAATAATTTCAAATTTAATAATGGCATATTTTAATATCAATTTATAATTGAAAAAGCACTTCAAATACATTACTTCAATTCCGATGCAGAAAATTACTCTTACAGCAATAAATTATTTAGTGCCTACTGCATTTTAAAAGGCATTATTTTATTTAATCCTTCTTATAAACTGGTGAGGCAGGAATCACTAGTGACATTTACAAATGAGGAAAGGACACTTAGGGAAGTTTGATTCTTGGCCTTCCAAAATCCAAAATCTGTATTTTCTCTACATTTTTCTCCTTTCACATAAATGGTTGAGAAGCACTTGGCAAATCACTGGATTGCAAACACAGATCTATCACTAAGCCCAGGGCTCCTTCTGCTAAATTATTGATTAAAAAAATTACCATAGCTGCTATTATTATTTTTCATGATAATGAACATGCATTGACTTCCAATTACAAAACTAAACAAACAAAAATTTTGAAATTGGTCCTACATGGTGAAATTTGCAGCTAAAATTAATGGGTTTTGGTAAATTGTAATTTAATGTTAACAAGCACAGTTTGCCAGAATAGTTTGGTTTCTCAATGACATCATCCTTCGATTTGGAAAAATGGCTACTAGGGTTACATTTTATCTGTTTTATCCTGTAATAGTATGCAATTATTTATTTTATCCCTTTTAGAAGTATGTATTATCAACCATGTTCCAGACTTATCTTAAACTGAGATTTGAAGGTGACCAAACATAGCTTAGCACCCAAAGCTCTCACAATCTAGGAGCGTGTAGCTCCAGATTGCTGACTCCTTCGGCTGACGTTAAGAATTGTTTAGTTTAAAAACCCACCACATAAGCAACCCTGGTTAACTGCAGTTGATGGTCCAACATAGGGCAGCAGATCTAACATTTGGAGACATTCATGATAAGATATAGCTACAGCTAGATTCATGTGAAACAACAACAACGAAATAAAGAGATGACTATTCATAATTCTTTGGGGCACTTTATATATATGATTTCATGGTCACAAACCCATAGGGGACATATCATTACCACCATGTTAAAAGAAAGGGAGACTGCACAGATGATAAGTAGTGGAGATAGAATTTGAATGGCAGACATTGACAATATATTATTATAATACAATTGGATGAAATTTGACATAGAGTCATACAGAAAATGTTGTGAGAGCATAGAATGCAAGAAATATGATTAATTTAACAAAAGGTCTTTTACCAGCACCCTTGTCCTGCCAATGATAGAGACTAAATTTTGCCTATATAGGAGGTCAAATGTGGGAAAATATCAGTGAAGAAATGAGTATAGCAATTGTTAAATGACTGTACTGCTGATTCATAAAACTGTCTGTTACAATGCAAAATTATCTAAAGTTTAAATTGAGGAGATCTGTGTATAGTGTAATTGATAAATAATCCCAATCTATTGTGTAATTAGTAAATAAATGTCAAATCAGGAGCACATTCAACAACAACTATGCAAAGTATTTAGGCCTGGAGAACTGTACTTTGATGACCTTGGCCAATATCAATATTTATTTCTGTTAAAATTAAATCAGTGATAACAGTTTTATTGGTTTTGAATAATTCTGAATGATACATACTTTGAGTCTGGGAAATCTCATTCTGATCATCACAGACATTAGATCAGCTCATTGGAACCTGGACTGTATAAACTAAATTCTTAAACTGAGACAATAATGCTACTTACTTGGGATAGTGTGATTCATTAAAAATTGTATTCCATTCAACATTGTTGCATAGTAGGCCCTCAAGAATATGGGGAAAATGAATTACTGTTGCTGTTGCTACTGCTTCCACTGCTATGCTAAATTCTTCCAGCACGTTTAAACTTTGTTGAAGCATTCATGATTCTTCAAGTACTTTCCAGACCATAAAGCATATGCAATCAATGAAAATGAGGGCTTGTATGCTTGGTCAAACCTTATAATGCCAATACCTAGAACATAGAAGGCATTTGGCTAATATTTACTGTATGAATTGATGAATGTCTGTTTCACACATCTCTCTTCTGGATTTCTCCATGCTTTTGTGAAGGCAACCTGGAAAGATTTTCTTTTCTTTTCTTGCAACTGTAAAAGTTGATGCAAGAGAGTGTATACATTTGCCCCAAATCATGTAGAAAGTTATTATAAAGTCTAGTCTTTTCCAGGACATGACAAGCACCCTTGAATCAGGGGCAATTTATCTTTTTGTTTTTTTTATTTTTATCTTCCAATGCATATTGTTGCACCTTGCACATAATAGATGCCACATAAATATTTGCTGAATGAATTGCCATATGTTCTTGGCATGCATTTCTTTCAGCTTATAAATCAGAGCCAGCTGGAATTACTTTCTTTGTTTTTTAAAAAATTTACCTCTCTACTAATTCTAGCAAAAGCATAGGGAGAGAGATATGGAGATGTTCTTTTCATGAATTCAGCTTAAAGGCTAGAACTTCTTTCAGATGATTTTGAGCAATACTATTTTTGTTCTTCAAAATAATTTTATTTTCATGATAAAATAAAATTTCTTTCTAGATTGATTATAATATATGAACGTGACATCCTATAAGAGGTAGGAATAAAAGATTTTCTGGACCCCAGGTTGATCACTTTACATTTATTACTTGAATGGGTTTCTCATATTAGCCACACCATTAGGCTTTGTTAGCACCATTTTATGGAAGAAAAATGTGAGATTTAATGTCTTTTTTCAGAGTAGTTTGTGAAATTGGTGTAAAAGCTATTTGGGCTCAATTTGGCTTAAAGGCCCCATGCCCTTTGTATCATGTTCTCATTCTTCATAGAAATGTCATTGTGTATAAAAAGGAAAGAAAGAAGAATTTGGGCTGGGGGGGGCGTGGGGGGGGAGTGGGTGTGGACGGGCATGTACAAATAGAATTTGCCTTGATCTTGAGCACTTGCTATATGCTGGGTACTCTATTAGGTGCATCAGTGAACAAAACAGACAAAAGTTGTGCTCTTTAAATCAAGTTATACATGAGATAAACCCTAGTGCTAGAGATAGGAGATACTTAAGCAAACACATAAGTAAACATCATTAACCTCGGGTCAATCACTTTTAAGGAAATGTCTAAATGTAAAGATAGAAAACAAGAATGCAGGTTTGCTTAGACAAAGAACCAACTGTCATAGTCTTGTGCATAACTCTAAACAAGCCAAATGTGAGAATTAAACACAGTATTCACTCCCTGGTCACTGGTCACACTGTGAGAAAATTAACAAGATCCTTTCAGATTCAGTTTCCCCATCAGAAATACAGTATTCATCATGTAAAGATATTTTAGCGTTAGATAATTTTGGTTGTGCAAATGCTACATACTTGGACACATTAGGCCTTTATTATAAATTATTAAAGTGTTTACACATGCATTGATTTGATAAACATTTGTTGAATGCTTACTAAGTATAGAAGCTAAGCAAAGTGCTCAAAATACAAATATGAATAAGTTGAAATCCCCACTCATAGAAAATAATTGACTAGAGAATAAAACAAACCCATAATTCAAAAATTATGTTACATTGTGCTAAGTAAAATATAGGTAAGCGCAGAGGAGGAGCATCTAACCCAGAAAATCTTCCTGGAGAATATCACATACCTTCAAGGTGGCAAAAAGATTCCTGGTAGAGGAAAGAGAACAGACAGAAAGATGGGAATGGGACACAGTCTTGGTTTCTAGAAGGAAAAGCGTGGGTCAGAGCTAGAGCTTGGATGAAATGAAAAGGGACTAATAAAGGATAAGTCTGTGTGCTTCACTGTGATCCCATTCAATCTCCTCCACTTATAAGAGACACGTTTCCTTAAAGCCATCATATTATCATGGCTATTCCACAAGTTAGACAACTGTTGATCAACAATCACAAATACACAAAGCACCAGATTCTAAGAAGACTGACATGAATCCTTCAGATTAAAGGGTAAACAACTGGAGGAGAGGTTAAAAATGGGGAAGAAATAGAAACACAAAATCACAAAATGATGATCACATCTTATAGAAAAGGAAAGACACTGGTCTGATAGCCACAGAGATACCTGGCCAAGGGAAATATTTTGCTTTATTGCATTTACTACTCATTTTCCTGAGATGAGAGAGGCTTGTATATATGTCTTTATGCTGAAAATTGAAGCAAGGAATAAATAGAAGATACTAAACACAAATGATTATTTGGGAGAAAAGAATCAAGAAAATAAGAACAGAGATGAAGGGATTAGCTTTAACCCTAATAATAAAGTCAATATGTGTTTAGCACTTACTGTGCACACACTGAATATTACACAGAATCTGTTATACATACATTACACTTGCTTATTCATTTACAAATTCACAAAACATCTATGAGGTATATACCATTTTATACTATTCTATAGAAAACTAAGGTATAAAAAGCGGTAAAATAATTGTCCTGAGATTACTGAGCTAGTAAGTGCTGTAAATAGCACTCAACCTTACCAGTAAGCTTTATAAAAGTACAAGTAGGGGAAATATTCCTCAGTTGGTATTTTGTGACATCGCCATGACCCCACACTATATATCATGTCCCTTCATCGGCTCTACATGTCTGAATGACATCGTTTAGATCTAACTAACAAAAATGTATTGAAAGAAAAATTTCAATTCCTTAAGTAAAATAACAACTGTTAATTTATTTTTCTGGTAAAATGAGACAAAAAGAAAGCTACAGCGATTTTATCCTCACTTGAAACTTTTTTCTACTCAATATATAAGCCATATTCCCTTTAGACACAGAGACTTCATATGATTTGAAAAATCATATGTAGGCACACATCTTCAATAAGGATTTTTATTTTATGTTCAAGTATCATCTATCTTTTGGAAATGTTTCCACGTGATTGTTCCTGACGCTGCTCTGATTGAAAATCAGCTTCATATGAATGAGAAGGTTGTTTTATTTAAACTCACTAAATGTATTAAAATGTTCTTCTGCTATCTCTTTCTCATGAGGAGTCCTGTTAAATTCAGCCTATCAGAATATTTTGAAACTGGATGCTGTCTATTGATACACTGAATTAATTTCATAAGACTGATACATTAAATTATTTAGTAAACCTGTATCATACTATTAATTAATTATCTCATTAGAGTACTAGCCCAATCCTTATCATTTTATTGGTATCTATAATAATTTATTATAACTAATAATATTATCATGAAATTGTTTTTAAGCACAATTAGGATAAATTGAAACATATAGGACCTATCTTTTTTTCTGACTACAACAGAATAACAGATCCCAAATTTGTTCTTTTCACATACTGCTGGAAAACTGGACAAAATCTATGAAAATCATTTTTAGACATTGAACAATAGGCATCAAAGTTCTGTGAATGCTGACAGAAGGAAAACTACAAGGTTGTCTAAGTCACCTGGCACATGCTGGACCACAGAGCAAAGAGGAATAAGACAAGTGTAGCAATGGGACCTCACTGAATTTAAGTTACAGAAATTGAATTCAGAAAGACCAGGGTGCAGAGTTCCAAGAAGGAAAGACCTAAATAGAAAAAGAGGTCCAGAAATCCTTAGAGAGATGTTTGCTTGCAGAATACTAAGACACATAAAAATAGGGTGAACCTCCATGAAAAAAGGCAGAGAGTACTGAGGAGCTGTGAGAAAAGTGGTTTTCATAGTCGATCCAGGGCTAAAAATATTTGGATGCTGACCAGCCTCAGTAAAAAGTGCTCACTGATCACTCAGGACATTCAAGAAAGATCCCAGAAAGATAACACCTTTTAAGTGAGAATAAATAATTCAAAAGGTCTAGTGTAGATTTGCTCTGACAATGATCAAAGGCAAGCCTAAAAAAAAAAAAAAAATCACACTGAACTGAAAGTAAGTTACAGTTTACCAGAACAAAACCCAATATTCATTAAATAAAAACAATAAATTCCAGAAAATTCACAATAAAATACCACATCTAGAATCCAATCAAAATTACTAGATATGTAAAAAAACAAAAGCAAAAATGCAATGAAGAGAAAATATAGCCAATACAAGCAGACAAAGAAATGAAAGAGAATATGGATTAGTAGAAAAAAGTTTTTAAATAGCTATAAAGTCTTATAACTATATTATATTATTTAAATGAAGATGAGGAAGAAATAGAAGATACCAAAACTAATCAAATAGAACTGCTAGAAATGAAAATACAAAATATATGAAATAAATAATGGGATTCAAAAAGTGGGAAGGGACTAATATCAGATCAGATATGGCAGAATAAAATATCAGTGAACTTGAAAATAAATGACAATAAAAATTACATAGAGAGGCCCACAGAAAGAATTAATAAAAAAACTAAAAAATAAAATCAAAAGGGCATCAGTTAGTTATGGAATAGTATCAAGCAGTCTAATGTACAATGTAATTGAAGTACCAAAAGGAGAGGTTGTGGAATAGGACCTTTTAAAAAAGACAAATAGCCAAACATTTTTCTAAGTGGATAGAATTTTTAAATCTACACTTCTAAGAAACTCAATGAGCCGTAAGTGGCATAAATACAAAGAAAATCATACCAAAACATAATAATCAGATTACAGAAAATGATTCACAGAAACAAAATATTATAAGAAGGCAGATACATGAACTATATTTAAATAGATAGAAATAAAGTCATCTTATAAGAAACTATGCAAGCCAAAATAAATAAATAAATAAAAGATATCTTTACATTGCTCCAAGAAACTTTCAACTTAGAATTCTTCATTCAGTCTATGTACTGAAAATTAAAACACACATTTTACACACACACACACAC
Source organism: Mirza zaza (assembly GCA_008750895.1). NCBI lineage: Eukaryota > Metazoa > Chordata > Mammalia > Primates > Cheirogaleidae > Mirza > Mirza zaza. The sequence continues at coordinate 100,358 of VSMD01013861.1, forward strand.
ACACACACACACACATTGCTGAGTAGAATATTGAAGAACTAAAAAAAGAAGAGCAATAAAAATTCCAGGTATAACTCAAATGTACACTGTCAATTGATTTCTGACATAAGTACCAAGTAGAAAAACCAAGTAGGAATGGGAGTCTTTTCACTACATGATCCCAGAACAACTGAATGTCCGTCCATATGTAGGAAAAAAATAAACCAACAAACCTGACATGTAAAGATAAGTGCTAGTTATCTTTTCCTTTTTCCCTGACACATGCAATTGGTATGATAATATCAGTTCAACTGACCAGTCTAACTTGCATAGTATTAGGCAGGGTGTAGTTAAGTGGAAACATCCTGAACTCTGGTTGTTGTGAGTCAGTGAGGAAAGGAGGTGGTTACTTATGGTATAAATACTGGGAATGCCATTGTAATGTTGCTTTTAAAAGAAAAAATTTAGGAAGATGACATTGATCTACTTTAAGCTCTGAATGCATGCAAGAAATAAGTTTTTGTATGAGAATGGTTTTAAAGTGCCTTTTGCTCTGTTAGAGTGAACAGAGAAGGCTGAGAGCCAAGAGAGAAGATATTCACCAAAGAGAACATAGAGGCAGGAAAGAGCCTTTGGAATGGAGAGAGGGCTTTAGAGACACATCATATGGACTTGTCAGTAAAGCAAACAAGCAACATACTACAGGACCGTTGGGACAAGACAAAGTCTTCTCTAGAAATAAATATTCAGGTCTTAAGGATTTTTATGAGCAAATGCATAAGGAATACATAAAACTTTAATTGGATAAGTAATGTGCATGTGTGTATAGGATGTTCCAGGCCAGTAGGGGGAAAAAGCCATCATGAAACAGCCTAAGGGTAAATCTAAGAAAGAATAATGATTTTGTTATTTTTATTATGACATCTGAAACATCACTTTTTCAAACTCTTTTCAACATGAATGATGTATAATCCTATAGTGTCTATGAGCCTTACTTTACTCCTTAGTAAAATAAATCCATAGGGTTAAAGGGTCTTTTTAGTTCATTCTTAATTTAATAGTTTCTATAGCATCTCCCCTTCTCTCTGTAAGAATGGCCCATCTTCTTTGGAAAACTTAACCCGATCTCTAAAGCACTTGACATTCAAAGAAATGTTATATCAGTCCCTTCTGCTTAAAAAAAATGTTTGTTTAGTATGAAAAAATGTTTATAGCCTGTGAGGTGATGACCAAGTGAGGGGAATTTTATAATCTCTCTTACAGAGTGCTTAATGGTTTTCACGCCCAATATTAAAAGTCCCCTTAGCAAAGTCATCTACCAGATGTTCACATGACACTGGCTGTCCTGAGAAAAGTGAGGCCTGTGAGCCAGATGCCAACCTTCTCTAATTCATTGAGACATAAATCAATTGCAATGAGGATATTAGACGAGAGAGGAAAGAGTGTTTTTACAGACTGCAGAGAAGTAATAGTTGAGGAAATAACTTGAAATAGACTAAGGATTATTGGTGGTCCTAGGAGACTTGGAAGTGAAATATGAGTTCCTTGAAACCTCTCCCAGGTCTTTAGTCTTCTTTAAAGTGCTGTATGATTCACTGGAAATCCCACTCCTTTTCTTACCATAACTATTAACAATACTACTTAGGTTTATTTGGGGGCTTTTAGATGGGTATATAAATGCTTGCTACTGTCATTCATATGGGAAAACTGAAGATATCAGACACAACTGAATTGCTTCTTTACTGTCTAGCAATGACATTTGTTTATCAAAAAGGGCATTGTTTCTTGAGTTGTACCCCCTTGTGTGTACCAGTGAACCATCCTCTGCAGAAAAATGCCCTGGTTAGAATAGATACCTACGTGGATTTCGAGTTTACTACCGACACCATCAACAAGTTCTCCCACATCTCTTTCAATTTCTTCTATCCTGGCTTGGTTTCCCCTGACTTGAAACCTGATCAAATCTCCCCACTTTTGCAAGGTGAGGTGATAAGATTTCATTAATAGAATTATCCTTCAGGATTTTATTCTCAAGGAAAATCACACTGTCTCCACTTCTCTCTGATTTTGTGCTGCAAAATCAGGTTAACAGACTATTTGTTATTATCCTGAAAGGATGAGGTTACAGGAGGATGTCATAAAGAGACGTGGGGAGAGACAGTCCCTCCCTGCTATTTCACTGATGGCCTTGGGACTGCATGTGTGTAACCAGCCATGAGCTTCCAAATAGAAAGAGAAAAGTATCATCTGGAGGTCACTGTTCCAACTGAGCTATGGGCAAAAATATCAGAGAAAGTCTAGAAATCAAGGTCAGGGGCAAGAATTGAGGCCAACTCAATTTCTAGGTGTCAAGACAAAGCCACAAAGAATCTAGTCCAGGAGTATCAGAGTTGGAGTCATGGAAGAGAGTCAGCAATTGAATTTGGCAATAGAAAGAAAGAAAAAGTAAGAATCAGGCCTGAAACAGTCAGTCAGCCCATCTAGGCAGGGAAGCAAGAGATGAGACTTGGTCTAACTTAATCCAGGAAGAATTCCAGTTGGCAAAGGGATTCCTTTAAAGGGCAAGGCACTTTAGATAAGCAGCAGGTTGTCTCCCTGATGTGCTGTCTGCCGGCTCACGCTAGGGCTTTCACAGGGCTTGCTTTCAGAGTCACTGTCTTCCCCTCAAGAGGGTGTTTCCCTGACTCATGACTCAACTGCCAACAGCTTGTGTTAACTGGCCATTTTGCAAAGTAAGAGGACACCACTACAGAGTTGCTTCTTTATCAGCTGATATAATTACACACGTATCTGCAAATGGTCCAACAATTCACAATGTGCTTTGTAAATGTCCCTAGCCCAGAGAGTGTTTAAAAAATTTAAAAATAATGTGAACACAACACAATTTTCCCATCTTCACTGCTACCTGAAGAATTGCTGATAACACAGATATCTTTGCATGCCTCACAACTGCTTCTGAATGCCTTCAAGGGGTGCTTGAGGTGTTTTACCATCTCGGTTCTGTGCTCAGTAATTACAGGAGACATTCAACAACAATTTTCCTTAGACCAGAGTCCTGGACCTATCATCTCTCACAATGAAGTAAAACAGGTTTTTTCCTCCTAAGGATTTACAGAGCTTTAAGTGAGACTGATCTTTGGTTTCTACTACTTTTTATTCCTAGACTAAAAGTCTCCAGAATGTGAGCATGGTGTGTTTTAGGGGTGGGTGGGGGTGAATAAGAATCATGGGGACTCCTATACTTTGTCTGTTAACCTTCTGTGTTAGAACCTGCTTTTGTACCCCAATTTCTTCTTTCCTTAGGATAAGTTTTTTTCTGTGCAAATCTCAGATACCTCCTACATACAGACTTTTAGCAAGACTGGCCACAGGATCTCCATTAAGCCAAGAGATGCCTGAATCTTCAAATAAATGGAGTTTTATGGCAAGGCACCATAGAACTCTGAGGCATGTAGAAGAATTGGTGTTCTCAAGCATTGAAATAGACACATATATCTGAACATTCTTTAAGACTTGGAAAGGCTGAAGCACCAAGAGATTTGTTTTCAGAATTTACTTAAGAGTCTTTAAATTGCCACATTTCATTCATGGAGTAGGCAATAACAGAATATCTTGAGGCTTTATGGGACATGGGTGTTTTTTCTAAGCTGTATCTCTCTGTATAAACCAAGGAGGCCTTTAAAAACTTCCTTTACAGTGTCATGACATTTCCTGTAAAAAGTCATTGGGAAATGACAAGAATCACCTTATTTATTCCATTAAGACTTAGTCCTCATCTTTCTTTTGTTGCATTTTTAGTTTTCACTCATCTATGATCTATTTATTGATCATCTATCTATTATTTATTTGGGTTGAGAAACCCAAGATTGAATCCCAACACTAATAAAGCAGCATGAGACAAAGGGAGCCATGAGGTTTTGCACTCCAGCCACGTGCATGTGTTGGTTGAATATAATATTTTCTGACATGGATATTACTATCTTCATTTTGCCATGATAAAACCAAAGTTCAGAGAGGTTAATCAACTTGTCCAAGGCAACACAGCTATCAGGAGGCAGAGGCAGATTTTGAAGCCAGGTTTGTCTACAAAGCTAGTTCCCTCTCTGCTATTCACACTCCAACTGAACTCTCTGAGCCTCCTTTGTCCTTTCCTTGATGCCAAGAATGATAACCTCATGGGATGGCTGTGTGAATTAATTACGAAATGTGAATGTGCCTGGCACAAAGGTTTAGGTACATTAGGGCCCAAAATACTATTTTTACTTGAATTCATCCCATTGTTTTTCAAGTTTCCCATTTCTTTTCATTGGAAACCAATCCATCAGAATCTTCAGGGAGTTAGTCTTCTAAAAAGTCTTAGGATATTATGGGGCAAGAGAAAGGAATTCTTCTTTCTTAGAGCTCTCAGAGAGATGCTCAAGGCAATAAGACAAATGAGGCAGGATTATGAAGGAAGAACTCAGAAGAGGGATTTGCAAATGAGACTGGAAAATAGGGATCAAATTAGAAGGGAAACCAGGAGATGAAATATTACACAAAACAAGGAAGAAAATACTTTGAAAAAGATCTTAAGTCGTTCAGAGTAATATGTCACAATATGTCATAGACAATTATAATAGCTAAGCTTATATGAATTATTTTTATCATATATATATATATATGCCAGCACTATTGTGTGATTGAGATACACACATACACACACACACACAAACACATAATCACATTGCTCATAACAATGCACAAAGTGGATACTATTGTTACTGCCATTTTACAGAATAGGGCGCTAAAGATTAGAAGGGGTGACACCCAAAGTCACTGTATCAATTTTCTATGCTGTGTAAAAACATTATTAAAAATGTAGCAACTCAAACAAAACACACAGTTGTGATCTCACAGATTTTGTGGGTTAGGAGTTCAGTCACAGCTTAGCTGGGTCCTTTGCTTGGAGCATCACCACACTGTGATCAAACTTTAGGCAGGGTTGTCTTCTCATCTGGAAGCTCAAGTGACAAAGACAGCTTCCGAGTTCTCTCAGTTCCTTGATGAGGTAGCAGACTGCCTGCAGTTCCCAGGGGCCATCTGCAGATCCTTGCCTTGTGGGCTTCCTCAACATGGCCATTTGTCAAAGCTGGTAGAAGAATCTCTAGAGTGTGTCTGCCAGCAAGACAAAGTCTTACATAATGTACTACAATCATGGGTGTGACAACTCATAACCTCCGCCATATTTCATTGGCTAGAAACAACTCACAGGTTCTACCCACACTCAAAAAGAGAAGATTACACAAGGGCATGAATACCAGAAGGCAGGAGTCATTGATGGTGGCTTGAAAGTCTGTCTACCACAGTCACCCAGCTATTGTATAGCAAACAATTTGACTCTAGGGACTTCTCTTAAGCATTTTTCCACTGAGTTTGGCAACATGGATATCAATCGATGCTCAAAAGAGAGCAATATTACTGAAGTTATGAGTGGAAACTCTACTGCTGGAACAACAGGCATGTTTCATTCATTCCTAAATCCTTGCCTCTTTTATTCCTTCCTTTGTCATTTTTTCATTCCGTTTTCACTTCTCTTCCTTCTTCCTTTTATTTTTCCTCTTCTTCCTTCCTCTGCTCCTCTTCCCTTATCTCTCTCTTAAATAATCAATTGCTGATATTATATCCAATCACAAATCTCATTTACTCAAAGAATGTTTACTTGTACCAGGTACTAAGCCAGGTGCTTCGGATACAGTTCTGAATTAGAAGCATGTTTTCTGGCTCCCTGGAGCTTACCATCTGCCCAAGACTCAGAGACAAAATTCCTATCTTGAAAGTTATTAGATTGACCCTCAGCAAAGTTATATAGTAGGCACAATTCATCTCCCTTGTCACCCAGCCCTTCTTTTGTGGGTTCTTCCAGCAAAGCAAGTGAAGTATATCTTGCAGCCCATGGGGACTGTGAAGTCAAGCTGACCTGTTTGTGAAACTGGCTGGTAACTAGAGCACATTCATCAAACTTGCTGATGAAAATCTTAACATTTCAGAAAGTGTGGTGAATTCAAAAAGGCAATGTATAAAAGCACTGACTGTAAGACCTGCTTTCCCCCAATAATATGTTCTAATTGAGAAAATGATGACTTCTACCATACATAAAGTGCTTGTAGAATGATCTCTAAAAGGTAAATATTTTGTTCTCTCACCTATGTACTTTTACCAAAAATGAACAAATAACAAAGAAGCCTGTAAACCAAATAAATTTAATTTTATATTTGTTCTGTTTTATCCTTGAAGTTATCAATAGAATCAATAAAAACAGGTAAAAATTGGTAAACATTTTAAATTATTTTATGGAAAAAGAATCAACAAATGAATGAAAGAATAATAAAATCAATCAATAACAGAGAAGTGAACGAATCAATTACCTACCTACTAAGAAGCTCATGTGGGCCAAAGATGATAAAATCATTTCTGAAAAGTCATGTTTCTTTCATAGTTTCCCATTCTGCTCTCTTCCATTTAAACTATCCATGGCAAAATGTGAAGGGGCAGATGTGGAAGTCTTACTTAACCACAATGGTGAGAGTTTTGTAGGGTGGTATTAGGCTCAGGAATTTACCCAGTCTGACAGAGGCAATTGTAGCTGAGGAAGAAATTCCCTGGGTTTCAGACAATCTTCAGCTAAGACAGTATTTGCTAAAGGATAAAGGAAACTTGATGCAAAGCCAAGTGTCTACCAGCCAGGCAGCCAAGGAGAAGCAGGAGTGTGAGCCTTCAGTGGGGAAGAGCCAAAAGAATGCCTTGTAAATGAGGGCTGCTACCTCTAGGGTTCTATCTAAATGCTGTAGACATTGCACACTGTCTTCTTCAAACCCCAGCAGTGCGTCTGTCAGGAACAAGGCCAAAGACCTTCACAGGAAGCCCCTGGGACCTGCTGGCTTTCAACAGTCAGAAGAATATTGATCTAGAAAGCACAACACAACTTATATACTGTTTACTCTGAGTATATAACATCCCCAGGATAATCAGATTAATAATTCTATATCCAAAATTGTGAACATTGACAGTAAATGTGATAAAGGATGACTTCAATAGCCATATTTTAGTTCAGGACAGGTTTTGCTGCCAAAGGAGCTTTTGCTCCGAACTTATGCAAAAAATCTCTTAAGATTTCAGGCCATTTTAGATTTCAGAATTGTAGAGAAGAGATTGTGAATGTAAATTTGTATAACCATGCTACAGACAAAGAAACTGAGACCCAAAGAAGTAAAATGACTTGTCGGCATTTACAGAGCTGAGGAGAGGGGCATCCAGGATGCCGAAATCAGTGTGATTTTCAAAGCTCCTAGAAGTTTGAGACTCATAGGAGAATCTCAGGCTTTACTGGCCCAGAGCCTGTAAAAAAATTTCCTTTCCGTTTACTTTATAATGAGACTGTGGACACAAGGCCTGTCAGCGACCCAGGCTTTGCCCAATTTTTGAGGGTTCCAAGATATCAAATGAAGAAATAACAATACTGAATTGTGAAAACTATATATTTTCCAGAATTTTTCATTCTAACACACACACACACACACACACACACACACACACACAGTGACCTTCATTTGGAGATAACATTTTTTTAAATCTTAAATTAAGGCCTTTTATAAACATACACTGGTCAAATGATTCGCTCGGTCCTATTTGCCATAACTCTAGTCCTGGAGAAATGTTAGTGAGACTCATCTCATCTTCACAGTCTTGGGATCAAGGGCAGTGAGAAAGTGAGGGCAGTGAGAAAGTGTCGTGTGAATAATAAAACATGTTACACACATGCACAATCACCATTATTAATAAACAACTCTAATTTCTGCCATATACCACATCAGCCGTAAGACCTCTCAATTAGAATAGAGTTGCTGCCTTTTTCTTGAGGCTATAAGCTATGATAAGTTATGTATGGGAATATCTAATACTGTCAACTCAGCAGTGTTCCTTTTTAATAGCTTTACTGAGGTATACCTGATGTACAAGCAACTTTACATGTATGTATGTGTGAAATTTGATGAATTTGGATATACGCATATACTTGTGAAACCATCACCACAATCACAGTAATAAGCATATTCATTATCTCCAAAAGTTTCCTCTTAACAATTTAGGTGCACAATACTGTGTTGTTAACTATAGGCACGATATTGTACAGCACATCTCTAGAACTTACTCATCTTCCACAACTGAAATTTTATATTCACTGAACAGCTCTCCTTTTCCTCTTCCCCTCCAGCCCCTGGAAAGTACCACTCTACGCTCTGCTTCTATGACTTTCACCATTTTAGACACTCACATATTAGAATCATACGGTATTTGTCCTTCCGTAACTGGCTTATTTCACTTAGCGTAATGTCCTCCAGCTTCATCTAAATTGTTGGCAATAGCAGAATTTTCTTTTTGTTAATGCTGAATAATATTGCATTGTATATACTATATTTTCTTTATCCATTCACCAATCAATGGACATTTAAATTGTTTTCATATCTCAGCTGTTGTGAATAATGCTGCAATGAACATGGTAGTGGTAATATGTCTTTGATATTGTGATTTCAATTTTTAAGTTTTTGAGGAAATTTCATACTGTTTTCCACAGTGGCTGCACCATTTTACATTTCCATCAACAGTATGCAAGTGTTGTAATTTATGTGCATCCTTGTCAATACTCATTGGGTGTGTATTTTGATAGTGGCCATCCTAACAGATGTGGAGCAATATTTCATTGTGCTTTTGATTTGCATTTCTCTGATGATTAATGATATTGAGAATCTTTTACTATACCTATTGTCCATATGTATGTTTCCTTTTGGAGAAAAGTGTTTTCATTTTTCACAGTCCAAAATAATCACTTATATTCTCTATCTCAACATCCATTAAAGTAAACCAGCAGCTCCATTCAAGTCCTTTGCCTATTTTTAATTGGGCTATTTGCTTTTTGCTATTGAGTTATATATATTATTTATGCATTTTAGATATAAAGTCCTTATCAGATATACAATTCAAAAATATTTTCTCCTATTCCATAGGTTGTCTTTTCATTATGTTAATTATTTCCCTTGCCATACAGAAGCTTGTTAGTTCTTTATCCATATATTAGTTAGATCTTGCAGATAACTGTCGGCACATAATATGTATTTTTTTCATTTAAGAAAAAACAATGCCTATTCTTTTTAATATAGTGGTTAGTGCATATCACTAACATTCCCTACCTTCTCTATACCACCAAGTTCTCAGTATTTTAGGTATTCCTTATTTTAACCATGATGGCCATAGGCACAGGGGCACCCACTTATCCCATGCATATTATAATTGCACACACATAACCTACTGAAACTCATTTATTCAACAATTAATGAATACCTACTGTCTTTGGCACTGTGACAGGCACTGAGAATACTGAGGCTAACTAGAAAATATCCTGGCATCATGGAAATTTCAGTCCAGTATAAGAAGCAGATAATGACCAAGAAATTGCTAAATATGTATTTAGCTTTACAATTGTGTAAGTGCTTAAAAAAAAAAGAACAATGCTCTCTGAGAGCATGAAAAAGGAGGACAGGATGAAAACTGATTCAGGGAATGACTTAATCTGTGGCTTAACAATATGTCAGAGATACCCAGTGGGATCCATGAGGCTAATCTGAAGTGAGGCTATACAGGGAGGCAGAGACTAGATCCTACATGACCATGACCTTGCAGGCTGTTTTATGGCACAGTGGTGGGGTGCCGCCAGAGAGAATCTCCATCCTGACATATCATGGCAAGGACTGAAATATACAGTACAACAAAAATGCTAAAAAATAGTGTCAGCTATTACCATTAGTCCTCCAAAGATAATTTAGCTGCCATAGTAGACAATGTGGTTGGTTTGTGATGTAGAAAAAACAACTAAGTTTAGCCTGTGATGTGGTAAATTGGTTTTGGATCATAATCCCAAAAGACACAATCCCGAGCATCATGAGCCTGAATGTTGAGATCTCAAAAGATTAAAATCCCTAACATTTGAAATCCTCAAAATCACAATCACAACCACAAGATTGCATCATGTTAGGTGAAACCATCACCTTGTTATTGTTATTATTGCTATTATCTTTATTTGGAAATTAAGTATGGTTTAAGGACATAAATTGAGAATTAAGTCTGGTTAAGGATATGCTTATAGGTGCCAAGTTGACAAGGGGAGGGATTTGTGGGTTTAATTTTAGGTGTCAGCTTGAATGGATTAAGGGAAACCTAGAAACCCTAGTAAAGCATTATTTTGGATGTGTCTGTGAGGGTGTTTCCAGAGGAGATTAGTGTGTGAGTCTGAGTGGATTAGGTGGGGAGGATCTGCCCTCAATATTGGCAGGCACCATCCAATTGGCTGGGGGCCTGGAGAGAACAAATACAGGAGGTGAACTGATCTCTCTCTGAGAGATGGGATGGACTTTTCTTCTGGTGCCCTCAGAACACCAGGCTCACTGGCCTTTGGACTCCACGCTTGCCTTCAAAAAGCGCCCTTTGTCAGAGAATAAAAAAGAATTCAACAAGCTCAGCGACCTACTGAACCAAAGACACTCGCTGATACAGAGGTTCCTCCAGTGTTACAAAACACATTAAACTGCGAACTATCTTGATCAGGGATTTGATTATCAAAGAATACAGATGGTAAATATATTTACCACTAAATCTAACATAGAAAAACTATCATATATACATCACTGTGCCTAATGGATGACACTTTTAAAACTGTCCCCATTGTTTTTTTACCAACTACATGTAAATCATGCCCCTGTTAAATCTGAAAATTCTGGAACTTATCTGCTCATTTATATATTAGTTACTGGAAAAATTGAAGTACTTAATAAACACTTATTTGAAGATTTGGTGGAGTTTGCAGAAGAAAATGGATTTCAATTGAATTCCCAAATCATAATGACAAATTTGGAATTAGGTTTGATCAAAGCTTCTAAAAGTGAATTTCAGGTGTTATTAATAAAGTTCATTTTTTCCATTAAGTTCAATACATTTGGTGGAAAATTCAGAATAGTGGATTGGCCATGTGATAGGTCAATGACGAAAACTTCTGTTTAAAAATGCGTCATTTGCATGCATTGGCATTTTTTCCAGCTGATGATGTTCCAGCAGCTTTTAGTGAATTAAAGCCACATTTGTTTGAAGAAGGCAGTGAAGTTACTGACTGGTTCAAAAATAATTATATGCATGGTAGGATAAGAAGACACTTATGCAATGGTGTTGCTGTTTGATCACCTGTATTGTATTTGCCAAATTTGTGGTCTGTATATAAGTGTATGCAGAGGGAATTTCTGAGTACTCAAAACAATATGGCACAGAGGATGGGAAAATTTAATAGGGAATGCTCATGTCAATGTGTCCTGAATCGTAGAAGAATTTCAATAAAAGCAGCACCACATAGAAAACGAATGTGAATATATTCTTCAAGGAGAGCCATAACCTAAAAGGGGGGAAAAAAAGCTATTCAAAATAAAGTTAATGGTGATGAAACTTATGGACTATCTCCATGCAATTGCTCATAATTTATCCCTGCAATACTCTTTTTTATATGTCAATATTTCTTTAGTTTTTGTTTTTCTTTTTTGTCTTTTTTTAGTTTTTATCACAATTTTAAGTTTTTGGCAATATTATTTACAATTCTCTATGCTATATATTTCACCTTCACACCATTTCCGATATTGGAGGTATAAATTGCATGAAGACTTTTTAAAGAGTTCTAATTTATTTTATGCATTTTTTGCAAATTTGGCTGCAGGAAAGTTCATTATCATAATATTGACTTTGTGTGTAGTCATCATATGTATACATAAAAATATTGAAACTTCCTCGATAAATGAAAAAGTTTGTGAATCTGCATTTGTGAAAGATAAAATTTCTTGAGACCTTGGTTCTTTGGACAACTGCATATGTGATCATGACCCATCAGAGATTAATCCATCTTGTCCAAAGACTTAGAGATTATTTGTCACGATATTTCAGATGACCAAAGTTACGCAGATAGGTGCACACAATTATTAACCATAGTGATAAGCATTTAAACATTTCCCTTTTGACATATTTCTTTAAGAACACAGTTTATCTGCTCATACATGTTTTACATGTATGACTGTCATTAGTGTACCTGAGTGTTTATAGTTGCAAAAATAGGTATGCTATTATTTACTATTCATTTAATTTCAAAATATTAAGAGAGTACAAATGTTTTAGGTTACACGGATCACTTTTGCAATGCTTGAGTCCCAGCTAAAGGTGTGCTTGTCACTAAGATAGCATTCATAGTAACCATCAGGTAGGGTTTTGACACTCTCCTTCTACCCCCTACCCCTAATTGATATCCACTGAGTTTTACTCCCCTCTGCACATGTATACTCATCAGTTAGTTCCAATTTAATAGTAAGCACCTGTGATGTTTGTTTTACCATCCTCGTGGTACTTCACTTAGGAGAATGGTCTCCAGTTTCATCCAGATTATTGCAAAAGGTATTAATTCATCTTCTTTTATGGCTGAGTAGTACTCCATGGTATACATATACCACATTTGGTTAATCCATTCATGAAGTAATGGACACTTCGGTTGATTCCACATCTTTGCATTTGCGAATTGTGCTGAAATAAACATTTGAGTACAGGTGTCTTTTTTTTATTTTAGTGTATCATGGGGGTACAAGTGTTAAGGTTATATATATTGTCCATGCCCCCCTCCCTCCTCGAGTAAGAGCTTCAAGTGTGTCCATCCCCCAAACGTTGCACATCTTACTCGTTTGGTTGTATATACCCATCCCCTCCACCCCCCTCCCACTCTCCCGACACCCAATAAATGTCTTTTTGATGAAAATCCTTCTTTTTCTTTGGGTAAATACCCAGTAGTGGGATTGCTGAATCGAATGGTAGGTCTATTTTTAATTCTTTAAGGAATCTCCATACTGTTTTTCATAGAGGTTTTACTAATTAGAAGTCCAACAACAGTGTAGCATTCCTTTCTCTCTGCATCCATGCCAGCATCTATAGTTTTTGGACTTTTTAATAAATACCATTCTAACTGGGATAAAGTGATATCTCATTATGGTTTTAATTTGCATTTCCTTGATGATTTGTGACATTGAGCATTTTTTTCATATGTTTATTGGCCAATTGTCTTTCTTCTTGTGAGAAGCTTCTGATAATGTCTTTTGCCCACTTTTTAACAGGTTGTTTCTTTCTTGTTAATTTGCTTGAGTTCTTTGTAAATTCTGATTATTAGCCCTTTATCAGATGTGTAGCTTGTGAATATTTTCTCCCATTCTGTAGGTTGCCTATTTGCTCTGCTGCTTGTTATCTTATCTGTACAGAAGCTTTTTAGTTGAATCAAATCCCATTTATTAATTTTTGTTGTTGCCATGATTGCCACTGGGGACTTAGTCATAAATTTTTGCCTAGAACAATATCTAGAAGAGATTTTCCTACATTTTCCTTTAAATTCTTATGGTTTCACACCTTAGATCTAAGTCTTTTATCCATTTTGAATTAATTTTTGTGAGGGGTGAGAGGTAGGGGTCATGTTTTAGTCTGGTAATGTGATGCTTCCAGATTTATTCTTTTTGTTTAGGATTTCTTTGGCTATTTGGGCTCTTTTCTGGTTCCAAATGAAGTGTAGAATTATTTTTTCTAGATCTGTGATGTGTGACGTTAGTAATTTGATGGGGATTTCATCAAATTTGTAAATCCCTTTGGGTAGTATGGTCATTTTAACAATGTTGATTCTATCTATCCATGTATTTCTCCATTTGTATCCTCTCTGATATCAATCCTCAGAGTTTTGTAGTTCTCCTTGTATACATCCTTCATCTCCTTGGTTAAGTATATTCCTAGGTATCTTATTTTCTTTGTAGCTATTATGAATGGTATTGAGTCTTTGATTTGACTCTTACCCTGAGTGTTTTAGTATATAGAAAAGCCGTTGATTTATGTACATTGATTTTGTATCCTGAGACGTAATAATTCCAGGAGATTCTTGGTGGAATCTTTAGGATTTTCTAGATATAGGATTGTATCATCAGCAAAGAGCAATAGTTTGATCTCTTCTTTCCTGATTTGGATACTTTTAATATTCTTCTCTTGTCTGGTTACTCTGGCTAGGACTTCCAGCATTATGTTGAATAGAAGTGGTGACAATGGAGAGCCTTGTCTTCTTCCAGTTTTTAAGGGAAAAGCTTTCAAATTTTCCCTATTAAGTATGATGTTGGCTGTGGTTTTGCCATATATATTAATAGTTTTTATAATTCTGACAAATCTTCCTTCTATGCCTAGTTTGTTGAAGGTTTTTATCATGAAAGGGAGATGGATTTTGTTGAAGGCTTTTTCTATGTTTATTGAGATGATCATATGGTCTTTGTTTTTGCTTCTGTTTATGTGGTGAATCACATTTATTAATTTACACGTTTGGGGCTGATGCCTGTAATCCTATTACTCTGGGAGGCCGAGGCAGCCAGATGGTTTGAGCTCAGGAGTTTGAGACTAGCCTGAGCAAGAGTGAGACCCTGTCTCTACTAAACGTAGAAAGAAATAGGCTGAACAACTAAAAATATATAGAAAAAATTAGCCAGAAATGATAACACTACAAGTCTCAGCTACTTGGGAGGCCGAGGCAGGAGGATCACTTGAGCCCAGGAGTTTGAAGCTGCTATGAGCTAGGCTGACACCATAGCACTCTAGCCTGAGCAACAGAGCAAGACTCTGTATTAAAAAAAATAAATTTACCCATGTCGAACCATACTTGCATCCCTGGAATGAAGCCCACTTGGCCTTGGTGGATTATTATTTTGATGTGATGTTGAATTTGGTTTGCTGGTATTTTATCAAGGATTCTTGCATCTATATTCATAAGGAATATTGGTGTGTAGTTTTCTTTTTTTTTTGTTGTGTTCTTTTCTGTCTTTGGTTTGGTACCAGGGTGATACTGCTTTCATAGAATGAGTTGGGGAGGATTCCTTCCTTCTCAATATTATGGAATAATTTCTGTATTATGGGTACTGTGCCTTCTTTTTAGGTCTGGTAAAACCTAGCTTGAATCCATCTGATCCAGGGCTATTTTAGTTGGCAGGCTTTTGATTACTGTTTTGATATCACTATTTTTTATTGATCTGTTCAGTTTTATTTAGTCCTGGTTGAGTCTTCAGAGGTTGTGTGTTTCCAGGAACTTTTCCATTTCCTCTGTGTTCTCTAGTCTGTACACATAGAGATTTATGTAGTATTCATGGATGATGTTATGTATTTCTGCCTTATCAGTTGTAATGTCACCATTTTCATTTCTGATTGAGTGTATTTGGTACTTTCTCTTCTGTTCTTGATTAGTCTATCAAGAGGTCTGTAGATTTTGTTTATCTTGTCAAAGAACCAAGTTTGTTGTTATTGTTGTTATTTTTGTTTTTCAGTAAGCCTTTGTGATTTTTTTTCCAGTTCATTTAGTTCTTCTCTGGCCTTCATTATTATTATTTTTTTCTTCTGTTGGCTTGGGTTTGGTTTGTTTTTCTTTCCTAGTTCTTGAGATACGATCTTAGGTTGTTAATTGGCGATCTTTCTGTCTTTCTGATGTAGGCATTTAAGGCTATGAATTTTGCCCTGAGGAATGCTTTTGCTGTGTCACATAGAGTTTGATAGCTTGTGTCCCCTTTGTCATTTGGTCCAAATAATTTTTTGATTTACGTCTTAATTTCATTCTTGACCCAGTAATCATTCAGTAGATTTTTTTTT